>PVKN010031652.1:0-12437 GCA_004027915.1 Capromys pilorides | reverse complement strand
TTATACTGATACCAAAACCAGAGAAAGATGCAACTAAAAACAGAACTACAGGCCAATTTCTCTCACTAACATAGATGCAAAATTCCTCAATAAAATCCTAGCAAATACAGTACAGAAAATCCTCAAAAAGGTTATACACCATGATTAGGTAGGATTCATACCAGGGATGTAAGGATGGTTTAACATACATAAATCTATAAATGTAATATACACTATATCAATAGAGACAAAGACAAAAAACACATGATCATTTCAATTGATGCAGAAAAGGCTTTTGAAAAAGTCCAAAACTCATTCATATTCAAAGTCCTACAGAAAACTGGAATAGAGGACCTCTACCTCTATCTGATAAAATCCATCTATGACAATTCAATGGCTAACATAATTCTAAATGGCGAAAAGCTGAAGTCTTTTACTCTCAGATCTGGTACAAGACATGGATGTCCTTTATAACCACTCCTATTCCATAAAGTTCTGGACTCATTAGCTAGAACCATTGGAAAGGAGAGAGAAATAAAAGGAATAATAACAGGAAAAAAAGAAGTCAAGCTATCATTATTTGCAGATGACATGATAGTCTACTTCAAATACTCAAAACACTCCACCAAAAGCTCCTTGAATTATTGCACAAATTCAGTAGCACAGCAGCATACAAAGCCAATACCCAGAAGTCAATAGCATTTCTCTTTAGAGATAACAAACACACTGAGAGGGGAATTAGAGAATCAATACCTTTTACAATAGCACTATAGAAAATGAAATAACTAGGAGTTAATCTAAAGAAGTAAAAGATGTGTTCAATAAAAACTATACTACTCTGCAAAAAGATATCATAGAGGATTTCAGAGGATGGTAAATTCCCTGCTACTGGAAAAGAAGAACCAACATTGTGAAAATGGCCATACTCCCAAAATTGTTTTACAGATTTAATACTGTTCCAATCAAAGTACCACCAACATACTGCACAGACCTAAAGAAATCATTCCTAAAATTTACTTGGAACCAGAAAAGACATAGAATAGCAAAGGCACACCTGCACAACAAAAACAAGTCAGGAGGCATTGAAATTCCTGACTCAAAAATATACTACAAAGTTACTGTGATAAAATCAGCATGGTATTGCTGAAAAATAGACCTGAGGATCAATGGAATAGATTAGAAGATGCAGAAACAAAAACAAACACACTCAGCCACCTTATCTTCAACAAAGGGGCCAGACATGTTTACTGGAAGAAAGACAGCCTCTTTAACAAATCATGCTGGAAAAACTGGATATCTACTTGCTAGAAACTAAAGCAAGACCCAGGTCTATCACCATACTCTAAATTAAAGGCAAAATGGATTAAAGATTTAAATATTGAAATAGAAACATTTAATCTCCTAGAAGAGAGAGTAGGAGGAAATCTTGAAAATAACAGAAATGCACAGTACAGATGTTCAAACTATTCTGCTTGCAAATCTATATCCCCAATTCCCTCTCCAGTCTTTTTCCTCAACTCAGTAAATCTCTTTCCCCTACTCCTTCTCCTGTCCTTCTTTTCAACTCAGTAACTTTTTCCTTTTGTATAAGTTTATTCCCTTTTCTCAGTGTGTATTGTACATTTCAGATTCCATTTTTTTCTTTCAGGTTCTCACACGAAGGAGACTATATGATATTTAAACAAGCAAGTTTGATTTGTTTCACTTAAGAGTATGTTCTCTAGTTGCATCTATTTACTGACAGAATGATTCAAATTTATCTTTTTTATAGCTGAGTAATACTCCATTGCTTATCAGGCTGGGCATGGTGGTGCTTTCGTTTAATCCCAGCACTTAGGAGCCTGTGTCAGAAGGATCATTGTGTATTTGAGGCCAGCCTGTGCTACAAAGTGAGTTCAAGATCAGATTGAACTGCAAAGAGAGTCTGTCTCAAAAAAAACCCTGCTTATTTTTTAGTCCAGTGTGTTCATTTTGGATGCTTTCTAGAGATAGGTAGCAAACCATATTTGGTTAGCTTGAAGAGTTTTTATGGGAAGCTTTTTCAACTAGTATATAAACTTCTACATTGGAAATGTTTTTATAGGGCTCAGTAGATAAAAGAATAAATATACAGAAGGGTGAAAAATTAGATGGATTTCTATTCCAGATATCAGAGGTAAACGTATCCACTCAAAAGTTGAGAAGAAAGAACTAGTAACAAGAAAGTGAATTCCAGGTAAGGAAGTACCACTGAGTTCTTATAAGATTAAGTTCTTTTTAATGAGGCAAAGGCATCTGGAACTTAGTGTTCCATTACTGGTAGATATCTTACCATCTAACAAGACTCTACCTTCACTGTTAGACACACTACCATGATCCAGAGCAGAGGCAATGGGCTTGTCTCTTACAGGGCAAGTGATCTTACTGGTGGAATAATTATCTAAAAGGATTCGAGCCATGTTATATTGATTACACTCACTGCTATCACTGATGTCAAGACAAGATATGTTGCAAATTAGATTCTGAAACCAAACCTAGCCTCTTGATAGTTTTCTTTCTCCATCCATTGTCTATTTCATCTTGCTATGTTACATATTCAAGGTACTTTGGGGCAGGTCCTAGTTTTCATTGTTTCTTGATCTGTTTATGGACTAAAGATCTCTATTGAGATTTATCCATATATTTGTTCACTCAGTTGATAAATATTTAAATTTGAATCTACTATTTGCAAAGAATAATATAAATTATTAAGGATCAAAAGTTGTTAAGAGTAAAAGTATCTTTTTTCTGTCTGGCTCATAGCCTAGTGGGGATACAAATAAGCAGTACATAGAATACAGCATATTAGCTCCATGAGAGGACGACTACAGAGAGTGCCATAGGTGCACAGACAGGGCTGCCTGACACAGAAATGTGAGCTCAGGGAAGACTTCTTATAGGATCTAAGATGCTTGAGATTATTCTTAATAAAATGTTAATCATTCACTAGTGAGAAAGAGATGGTGACCTAAATATTGAAGTTAGGAGTTTTCAAAGACAAACAGTTCAGTCTATGCTGACTAAATATAAGCATTAAAGGAGATAGCACTGTTAGGAATGATGTTAGTTTTCTGGTTTGGGCAAGTGAGTGGGTGATGGGACCACATAGAGAGAATAAATACAAGGTGGTGGTAGTGAGGATATGATGAGCTTGTTTAAGACATGGTTATTTGTTACTTGTAGGAAAACCTAAAATTGTTCTGCAACCTTCTGGGCATCCATTGATGACCTTAAATATTAAAATACTCCTGTTTTCAGTAATTCAAATATTAACTTCAGCTGCCTCTAATCTTAGAATCTTAGCAACTGTTGGTCCAATTCCTAGATATTTTGTTTGCCAGTGTTTAGAAGGTACCTAAGTCATCCTATAAACTTGCATCCAAATGTAGCTTCAAGGAACGTTAGTCCTAGATTCACTGTTCATATATGGCTTCCTGTTTGTCTCTTACACATATGGATCTTCACACAGTATTTTAGCTAAAGGTGATGGAGTGGTCAAGAGTTTGCAGCACTGGAGGCCTGAAAGACCCTTGGTTCGGTAGACCTTTCTTTCTGGTCAATATATGATTGCGATTCAGTTGCTTAGGTTCTTTGAACTACAATTACCCCTCAAGTGGAATAACAAGGTCATGCTCCTATTTACAGATCAGTTAAGCAAAGTATTGAAAATACTTTTACTGTTTTATGCAAAAGCAAGGAAAAACAAATTAGTATTGTGTTGGTATTGAAAAAATATAAAATGGAAAATCAAGCCCAATGTTTCTGGAAAATACTTCTTATGAGTTTTTCACCTTATATGCTGACAAAGAGGATTATACTTTTCTCTTAAGAATGTATTTAGAATCGGAAAATGGAAATTGGAAATCCTATGGACCTATTAGGAAATGAAGAGCATGCTACACTGATGACATATGTTTTTGAATCATATCTGTGCACCTGAAAAATTGTTTCTCCGTGCTCAGAAAGAATAATGAAAGGAAAATAGTCACTGTGCCAACATGAAAGTTTATGTCTTTTTCTCTATAGCTTTTTCATGAATATTCAGCCTTCCTTGGCAACTTAAGAAAGAAATAAATCTCAGTGTCAGTGGAATCTAGACCCTTGAAATTGGCCAGAGAGAACATGGAGCACCTACCTGAATAGGAGGGAAGTGGGCAACAGGGCAAAACATAAAAATGAAATCAGAGCAGAAGACATACAGAAATGATATTTGTGGCAAACTTTTTTGTTGTGTGTGGTCTAAAAGTTTATCTGGTAATATCATTGATATTGATTTTTAAGAAAATAGAAATCTAGTGCCTGGGGTGGGGAGATATCTCAGTAGAGTATGCATTTGCCTGGCAAGTGCAAGGTCCTGAGTTCAATCCCCAGTACCGCAAAAAAAAAAAAAAGAAATCTAGTGCTTGTTCCAACACAGTTATGTTGGTTTCCTGAACCATTTCATAGAGCTGTATGCGGTCTGAAATATTTTATAAAAATGACGTTGCGGGTACGTTTTTTCTCATGACTTTTTGGTATGAAATTACGTGTGTGTGTGTGTGTGTGTGTGTGTGTGTGTATGCATGTGCATGATTTAGCAATGTTTAGAAACATTTTAAAGAATAATGATGAAATTTTAATTGTAGGATTTAAGGATTAAATGAAATGGAGATGAAAATATAAAAAGAATATAGTCCAAGAATAAAAACTCTAAAGATCAAAATGTTGATCATAGTCTTTCACATGTATATGAACATGGAAACACACATACACACACACAAACACACATGTATAGGCTACAGGTTTGGTCATATAGTGCTTGTTATTCTTAGATATCTAAAAATACTTTAATTTTAAGCATTTAGTTTTCAAAATATCTTAATTCTAAAAATCTATGAAAAAGTTTTGCGTTTGTGCAATACCATTAAAATTCAGAACATAAGACAAAAATTCTCACTTTTATGATTAGTGCCACTGGGAATTAATCACTATTAGATAAACTGCCTGTAGATGATTTGGAGCATGAGTGTGTGTCTTGGTTACTTTTCTCAAAATACCCAACATTTAAGTTAAAGAAGAAAAGGGTTTATTTTGGCCTACAGTTTGGAGACCTTTCATTTCAAGGCAGCTGGTTCCATGGCAAGGTGGCATAGCAGAGGGCACCACAGAAGAGAAACAGTTATTGGTGAAGTCAGACAAAGAGAAGTCAGCAAGTGACAAGAGAGCTAAGAGGAATAATCTTCCTCCTTTTCTTTATGTCTCATAAGGCTTGCCTTTCCTTAGGGTGTCTAGCACTCACACCCTTAATCATACCACATGTAATTCTGGCATTGCATGTAAATCAACCTGAGGGTCACACACTAGATCCAGTCACTTCTATAAAACCCTACCTATGACTGCATGAAGCTTTTGGAGAACATTTAGACACAAACCATAAAAGTGTGGAAAGTTTAAGAGAATTAGATGGTCTAAAATTGCAGAATAACTTTTAACTCCAGGTAGCTACTAATTTTTGGAATGTTTATATTATGCATCACAGTTTTTTCAAAGAACTGTATGTGTCTTCAACAACCTCAGACTTCCTGCGTTTGTCATTTCCACTAAATGTCTTTTGAGTGTGTATATTTAGAAATGTCATTTAAATGTGTGACTTAACGGTTTAAATTAATAATTTAATTCATAGTTTTAAATTTTTTCTTCAATGTTTCATATAATTTTACATGTGGTTATGTTGATGAGGCTTCCCTTCAGATTTATTGTTGTATAATTTTCACACAATAAGATCTACCAGTTGTATGAACAGACCAATGAAATATGCAATTGTCCACAGTTGCATAACCAGCTCCACAGTCAAGACAGAAAATACAAAAAATGCTTTCACTTCTTTCAGTACAAACTCTCTTCACAACAGATTGTTATCCTGGAGTTTCATACAAATGAATCTCATAATATATAATTATTTGTGTTTAGCTGTTTTCACTTAGCACAATAATTTTATAGCACATCCTTGTTGTATGTATCATAGTTTGAGGGCCAGGGAGATAGCTCAGTGAAATAAAAGCTTGCCTGGCAAGCAGAGTCTTGAGTTCAATCCCCAGTACTGAATAAAAAAAAAAAGTCCCTAAAGGGGAGTGGGCCAGATAGCTCAGAAGATTAATGCACCTGTTTAGGCAGAGCACAGTGGCCTAGGTTCTGTACAGGCTTTTCATTATGGCCCTACCCCTGAGGCTCATTGAGACTGGGCAGGGAGGCTCACACACCTGTAATCCCAGCGCTTGGGAGGCTGAAAACACAAGAATCACTACGAGTCCAATCTACATAGTAAAACCTTGCAGATTCTGTCCTAAATACATAAAATAAATAAAAATAAAAAATGTCACTAAAAAGATTCTTTACTGAAAGACAGAAAAAAGTAGGTTTATTAGTGCTCTCAGTCTGGTCAGCCCCTAGCTCTTAACTTGGAAGATATATTGTCTAGTTTTACTATACTCAAATTCTTTCCTTTTCATAAAGTGACATATTAAAAAGCGTGTTTGTTTCAGTTTATTCATTCAAGTGCTGCCATTTTTATATGTCCCATCATAAATCTATTTTATTGCATTTGGTATCTTCTCTCGTATCTTGAATAAAAACGGTTTTCTTTTTCCTTTCTGGTTAATATACTTGGAAACTGATATTTTCTTTTCTTCTTATGCTTGGAGTAAGTTACTAATACAATTATTTGCTTGCTTTTTCCTTAGTAACTGTTTGCTTCTCTGTTACATAAGCCCATTAGACCTGTTGGAAACGAATTGTTGCTCAATATATACTATTGTGAGAAAGATCCATTTAACTCAACACTAAATGTTTCTCTTCTATAGGTGAAGTTCTATTGAATTACAAGGTGAATAGATAGGTTGCACAGAGGTTGTTTAGAAGTTTGTATGCAATTATTCTGTGACATCGTAATTATTATCACACAGTATGATGTGAATTTGAAGCAAATGTTATTGTTTACTTTGTCATAAAAGAGTAGGAAATTTAAGAAATATATTTTCTGCTTTCTTCAGTTATAGGCTCATGTAACTTATAAGGTGTTGGGTTTTTAATGCTTTTAATTTGATGGAGCAGAAAGCAAAAGTCAAGTAGTCATTCGAATTGTATAGTGTTGAGACGAATCATTTCTCTCCTCTCCTGATTTTTTTCTTCATAAGGAGAAATAATAATTCTGCCCAGTATCTTCATGTTTGCCCTGTGAAAAGAGGTGGAATGAGCTCCTTTGCTCACAGGCACTTGTCTTTCATCTACAAATCTCAGTGAGTTGAAATGAAAATACCTTGGGGCCCAAGGTACAAGTACGGTCATCCTGTTCTTTCTGATTGATAGGAAACAGAGACCCCAATAGATGGAATGAAAGCATGTATCAAAACTTTGGGTGAGCTGTTCCAGTGTTTGCTTAGAAGGTAGGAAGTGAGCAAGCGCATCAAGATTTTCATCATGAGCTACGTCTCTACTCTAGCCTTCCTTATCAATTGTAGCGATACTTTGGTTTTAACTGTTGACTCTCTTGCCTGATTTCTCAGTCAATATATGTATATGCAACAGGTTGCCACTTATTGTAAGTTCACAGAAGTCATGAGTTACAGTGGATCTCAAGTATTATATGAAATTAGGCTATGACCATCTTTTCTTCATAATTAAAACCTTTCCTTTTACAGACAGTCTCTAACACTGGATTGTCAGAGTGGAAGGCTGTCATTCTGTTTACAACATTTGATGTTTCTCTTTTTGAGAATACATTTTGTACTATTTGTTTAAGTGCCGCCATGTGCCTAACAAATGAAATGTGAGTGACTGTATCATATGAGAATTCTGAACAAAACCAGTGAGTGTGTTTTTATCCAATTTTCCTAATTTCTGCAGCCATGGAAGTCAGTAATAAAATGGAGCCTTTATCTACTTGGGCCTCAGAGTGAAGTGGATAGAGAAAAGTTCCATGCTCATTGACACTGAACATGCAGTGTCTAACAATTAATTTATTGCTACAATGCTGACATTTCTGGGTTTGTTAGAATATCACATATTTATTCAGACTTATACATAGTTCTTCTTTAATAAATTTCAGAGCTTTATGTCAGTTGGTAATGGGCAAGGATAAGATGATGTGGAGTGAGCAAGAGAAACACAGGCTCGGGAGAGGGTCTGTAGCTTAAAGCCACAGGATCATTAGCTATATTGAACTTGTGGCTTCTGTGAGGCTGTTCACTTCAAAACCATTAGAATATGGCAAACGATGTAGTTAGAATGCTGTTCACATGCCTTTTGGTGAGTGAAATTTATAGTTCATTAACAACATTACCCATATATTACTCTGTTTAGGTATACTGTATAGGAATTTGTTATCTCTATCTTTTTCTATTTTCTTGCATGTGTGTTTTACACACACACACACACACACACACACACACACACACACACACACCACATAAGAATTGGCAAGGAATTCATCCAAGGAGAGAAGTACTTAGTCATACAAATTGCTAAGCGGTGTTGAGAAGAACCATTTCTTACCTCTCCTGATTTTTTTGTAAGTGACAAGGTTCTCCAATTTTTTCTTATTCTATTTCCATATTGTCACCTCATCAAAACATAATGCAACATTATGTTTTGGCTGAAGAAGAACTTTGTCTTGCTATTGGATGTTTCAGGAATCTTTGCTTCACCAAATAATTTAATAGCCTTAGATTGGATCTGCAGATACATTCATTGAAGATCTTTTCATTATCTATTGAACACACATGAAATTTTTAAGATCTTATATTTTTATTTTATAAGAATCTGATCTCTGGCCATGAGATTTCACTGACATTATTTGTGTTTGCAAAGTCAAAAATTATATCATGCACCAGGTTTTAAGTCTTATTACACAGAGAAACTAGGTATAAGAGTTGAATATCATTTTGCGCACCATAGTTTCAGGCAGGTTGAACTGAAAACAACTAATTTGGTCATCAAAACAACAGTACCAAACTCACAGGAAGAACAGAACATTACACTAGATACATATATAAACTGTCTCAGTGTGAGAAACATTACAATATTTCATTTGAAGTAAGTGCAATAGTAAATATACAATGAATTCTTTGGAATTTTCACTGCAGCAGTAACTAAATTAAATGTACTTATTTAATGTATATCCTAATATTCTTATGGTATGAAGTACTACTAATGAGTCAGCTTTAGGATTCTCAAGAAATACCTTGTAAAAATTGAGTTTTGAGGATAGTTTTCTGAGGAGGTTAGGAATTCTGAGTTCTGAATGCCTCAAACTACTAAACAAGGGCCCACACGTAATAATAGTACAGTCTTATATATTCTGAGAGAAGTACCTCAGGAGAAGCTCTTCTGAACTGTTGATGATTCTATGTTTACCAGAAATGGCTCTGTGGGTGGTAAGGTCCTTTTCATTCAAAGAAGTCTAGCTGGGGTCTATGTGGGTACTCTGCCATTGAAGCACATCCCCAGACCTTCCTTTATTTTATTTTTTTCCTTTAATTTTTATTAATTTTATGAATTTATTTGGCACAGGGTCTTGCTCTGAAATTCAGACTTGTAGTGATCCTTTTGTCTCACTCTCCCCAACATGGGACTACAGGTTTGTGTCATCACAACTGGTTTCAGGGCCAGAGTAGCATGTGGTACTAAGGATTGAACTTGGGTCCTTGCACTTGTCAGGCAGGCACTTAGATTGCCAAGTTATCCTCCCCCTCAGCCCCATTTTTAAAAAATGAGCTCTTATTACATTTCCCATACTGGTATTAAATTTGAAATTCTCCTGATGATGGAGAGGTGTCTCAGAGAGGGCCAAAGGCAGCAGAAAACAAGCAGCTTTAGCAATAAGCAGCAAGTGAGAATAGCCTTCTTTCTGTCCCTTACATTTTGTCCAGACTCTCCACTCTTAGGGCCAGTAGCACTCACCTGCCAAGGTGAGTGCCAGTGTGAGGCACCTTTCATCCTACACAGAACTATGCCAAAACAATCAGTGTACTAATTTTTTGTAATCATATACTGTTGATACTAGCATCATACACATTTTAGATCCAGCCAGATCTGAAACCTTTTAACTTTCTGCATGTCTGTGTTAGCAGCACATATGAATGAACCAAGATGTGCTTCTGGGGCCCCTTAGATCATGGCTTCAGACTCTTCATGGTGATGGATAGTTGAATTCTAGAAAATTCTTTCGTACTTGGACCTGAATGTATTTGGCTCATGGGGTACTCTTTTGAAATGAAAGCTTTGTAGTTTTGCACTTTTGAGACCACAGAAGGTGAGGTCTTGCTGATTTCAGAGATGCTATCAAACCATCTTTTCCGTTGTCTTGATGCAAACCACTTGCTTTTGTTTAATCATATTTTTATAGCAACTGTGGTCTTTGTCACCTTAACTTTACGAGCACCTCTCTCTCTTGAAATTGTAAACTTTTGAAATTATTCAGTTCTGCCATTTGCTTCTGATTGTCACTGTAGATTTGGTTAAGGATAATCAGTAGTATCCATGCCTTGAAATTTTTTCTGCTAGAATAATTCATCCACTGTTATTAATCTCAGTCTTCTGATTGAGAATTTAGGACATGGGAAAAATGAAGACAAATTCTCTGACAAGATATCCCATTTATTTCTTCTAATTCAACTGCCAATGCAGTCCTTGTTTCCAGCTGAGACACGCTGAGTCTGGCCTTCACTGTCTGGTTTGCTTTTAGCATTCTGGTCTTCTGAAGTTGGCCAGAATTTCCTCTCAACCTTGGCATATAGCTTTTTATGAATTCAGTAACCTGCTTCTCTAAACTTTTCTCAAATCTTCCTTTGAACCACTTTCAAAGGCCTTTTTTAGACACAGGGTCAGGATCAAGCAGAGCAACAGCTGCTTTACTGGTTCCAAAATATGTCTTTGTTACTTTCCTATCACTGAAACAGATTACCTAACTCCCACTACTTAAAGGTGGAAAGGGTTATTTTGGTTGACAGTTTCACTCCACTGTTGCCCAGCTTCAAGGCAGAAATGACACAGTGGAAGGGCCTGGATGGAAGGAAATTGTTTATCCCATGGCAGCCAGGAAACAGAAGGAGAAAGTGGAGCTGAGGAAGGGTATTTACCCTTCTATGTCACACCACCATGGCTGTTCTTCAACCATGCTCCACCTCCTAACAGTAAGTCAGCTATGAATGTGTCAGTGAATTTAATCCATGTTGTATACAGTGTCCTATGCTACATTCACCTAGTAAAAACCCCACCTCTGAGCACGTGTGACTTTTGGAAAAGTTCTAGATCTCAACCACAACAAAATGCACTGGTCACAAACTGTAGTCACTGCACTTGCCTATGCTTGCCTAAGTGGGCACTTTAGACCACTGAACTATCTTGCTGGCCCTGCATTTTACCCTTTGTATGCTTCTGCTTTTACCTCATGTTCCTTTTTCTAACCACAGTGAGTGAACAGTGGGCAGGAAGGTGCTTTTGGAATAGAGAAGCCAAGTATATTCCTTTTCCCAATGCAAGCTTCCCATTGGGCTAACAGGATGTGAAAGCCATTTGTAGGTAAAGTTTGAGTTTTACTTATTGTACTAGATCAGCTTACATTGCCTTCTCACAGTAGCAGCTGGCATCTCTGGAAATATTTGCAGAAAATAGACTGGCAGCATCAGTGTTGCCCAAGGAATGAACGAATCTTGAGACCCATTCCAGGCCTGCTGTTATGGTTTGTGTGTAGTTGTTCCCCCAAGTCTCATGCAATCACTGAGGCAGGGATCTAGAGTTTGTGACCAATTCATGATCCAAGGCTGGGATTATGAGTCTGAGTGCAACACCCACCCTGGGGCAGATGGCCTGAAGGCAACATAAAGAAAACGAGAGGCTTGCCTTTGCTCTCTGCCACTGCTACAGCTGATGCTCCCCACTTTACTCCTTGCTGTTTTCCACCACCATGAGCTGCTTGTCTTCTGCCATGTGCTACTCTGCCTGGGAGCCAGCCAAGTATGGACTGAAACCTCCATGAACTCTGAGCTAAATAAACCTTTCCTTCTTTAATTTTACTTGTTGGGTATTTTGTCCTAGCAATGAGAGAAAAGTAGCTGAGACAAAATTGGTCCTGGGAGAGTGAAGTTATTACTCTTATATTGCCTGACCACATAATTTAGGAACCTTTGTAATTGATTTGGAAATGTTTTGAGAGACTGGCCTAAGAGACAGCCCTTTTATGCTGTAAAGTATATTGGAGACTCTGATTGGAACCTGGAATATCAGAGTGCTGGTGGAAATTCTGCCAGTTAACATGTAGCTCGGGAGGCTTCAACTAAGAACTGCATTGGCTGCTGGACCGAGGCTGTATATTGTGCTTTGGCAGAAATTTTGTCTGTATTTTGCTTGTGTTTGGAGTTATTGCCTAGTGTTTTAAGCAAACCTTCAGGGCAATCTACTATTGG
>PVKN010031651.1:0-12438 GCA_004027915.1 Capromys pilorides | reverse complement strand
TAAATTATTGCAGATTTGGAAAGCTTATTGCCCAGATGTCACCCAAAAATCACACAAATACAAGTTTCATTCCACTTTGTGTGATTTGACTCATTAACACACATCCTTTCCGCCATGTCCAATTGGAAGACCTTTACCCACAAACTCGATGCATGGGGTTCAGAATATGTTTTTCTTTTCTTTTTTTTTTCTTTTTTTTCTTTTTTTGTTAGTAAGGAACAAGAGGAAAGTATTGGGAATATTTTCACTCCAATCACTTTTCTGTCTATTAGAGCATCAGCTGACTGGCTGTTTCCATGGTTTTGTGACCCATGTCTTAGTGGAATAACATAGGTACATGTTATCTCCCATACAAGTGGATGGCATGAGTTTTCATTCTTATTCAGAACACTAGACTTGGAGAATGGCTTGGTGAATTTATTTTTTTTTATTTTTTTAAGGGATTGAACTCAGCACCTTGTGCTTGCCAGGTAGATAGTTATGCCACAGAGGTATTTCCCTAGCACTGGCTTGGTGAATTTAGACCATATTTTTGTTCAAAATTTCTATTCCAGCTTCACAGAATAACACATTCCTAGAAATACATAACCTAAATTTTTGATGATGGATTATTCATTAAATAATTTTCAAAAAATATTTGCCGACTCAAAAGCTGTGTAAAATACCCCTGTATTAATAAGAATTTAGTTGGTCATAACAAGGTCAGTAGTTCCTCATTTTGCTTGGTCGTCACATTTTCAACCGGGAAGGAAGAACTCACTTTGGAGTTCTGTGTTCCGTGCTTTACTTTTCTGTCCTGGATAGCCATGAGCTCTCAGTATACACTCATAAGTCCAGTTTGGTATCATTTATTTGTTTTCCCTGTCTTTGGAGTCTTACACACTTTCTTCAGCTGTGTAGAATATAATTTTAGTGTCCTGAAGTAGAATTTCACATGACTGATTTTTCGATGCATTGTTTGCTGTTATGTACATGGAATGATGGAAATTTCACTGCGAGCTTCTCTGTAGCATCGCACAAATTTTAAGCTGTATCTTACTCAATTTTTTTAGTCTTTCTTCAGCTGGTTGCTTTGACTCAACTGTTAAGATGTATGTTATCTAGTCTTCTCAATGTTGTAGTTGTCTTTTCCTCTTGATTGCTTTTTTAATTCCACTGTAGGCTGAGGGCATACACTGTGTGGGTCTAATCTTCTACATTGGTCGTATAAACTTTTTGGGCAAGAATATGGTGGGTCTTGGTGATTGTTCAATGTGGAATTGTTAGCAGTGAGTACTTCGCCCAGGTGTGGTGGCAGCAGTTCACATTCCCAGCAGTAGTGAAGCTGAGGCAGGAGGACTGTGAGCTCAAGGGCTCCTGCTGTGAAATAGGAACTTGCAGCTACTTCTGAATGACTCTGCTTGTGAGTCCTGAATCAAAATAATAGAATTGGTGTTCTGCCCATTACTGAATAAAGCAGGAGGTGGGTGTCAATAATGATGTATGGTTGATTAGTGGTGTGCTATTGCGTTCAGTTGTGTCTTTTTGCCTTTGTTAGTGAAAATTATTCCTAAAGGTGTTCATTTTAGTCTCGATGAACAGGTATAGAATGTGCATTGACTATTTTGAGTGTCTGATTAGGAGCCTTGAAGAATCCCAATATATTTGTTGATTCACCTGTTTTCTCGTCAAATTTTTACCTGACACAAAAAATGTAAAAGTTTGGATGCCTTCTATTATTCAACACATGTATACTTTGAATAGTATTTCTATTTGGCTAATTTTCTAAGTGAAAACTTTCCAAACCCTCTCTTGTCCCTCTGCAAGCGCATGGCACCTTATCACTCATGGTCACCATGCTGTGCAGGAGTTGCACCCAAGATGCTTGCTCCTAACACTAAGTTCGTCCCCATCAATCAACTTTCCATTCTGTCCCCAACACGCCTCCTGTCCTTGGCCTCTGGAGGCCTCGTTCTATTCTTACCGTCTCTGAGCTTCTCTGTTTAGACTGCATGTAGGAACGAAGCCGAGCAGTCCTTCTCATTGTGCTCATCACTTATTTCACTTCCCACGATGGCCTCTCATTCCCTCCGTGCTTTTGCCAATGGCATATTTTATTCCTTTTTATTGCTGCAAGCTATTTTGTTGGAGTCTGCGCTGCATTTTCGTTATCCACTTGTCAGTAGGCAGCTGGGCTGATTCTTTATGTCGGCTCTTACAGACAGTACTGTAATAAGCATGGGAAGCAGATGTTCTTGACCTGCTGATTTCATTTCCTCTCAATATAAACCCAGTGGTGAAATAACTGGGTCATAGGGTAGGACCATTTTTATTACATTTCTTTCCATTCCCACCAGTAGTGTTCAAGTATCTTTTCTCCACATCCACATTAATACTTATTACTTTTTTGTCTTTTTAGTCATAGGCACTCAGATTGACACTTCTTTTTTTTTTTAAGGAGGAAAAGTTTATTTCAGCTTACTGCTTGGAGAGGTCTTTCTTGTTCAGTGGGTGGCCGGCTCCCAGGCATGTGACACATGGCAGAGGGACATCAAAGCATTGGACTGATGTTTCCACATGGCTCAATTTACAGTTCCCTGTATTCATGCTTGTATTATAATCAGTGTTCTACATATATGATATAGGAATGATAAAGCTTCAGTCTGACAATGTTTATATTAAATGCTGTATTCAACACAATGATAATCATAACCATTACTGCCACTGGACTGTGAGTTACCATATGATCTACCCTTCCCTAGTTGTTCATTTGCATTTGATGGGGGCTGATCCCAGAGCCCTGTGAATGTGAAGATTTGTGTTGGATCACTGAACACAGGGAGCTCCAGGATTGTTTGATTTTCTTTTTACATTTGACTTTCACCTTTTGTGGGATTAAAAGAGCCTGTTACATTTTTCTTTGGATATCACCTATCTTTCATTTTACTTTTCTTCTTATTTTTAGCTTTCCTCACAGGAGTCTTATGGTATAAAAACTTAAAATTGTAAGTTTTTAATGCTGTTAATAGTTTGTTGAAATCTAGGTGGAGTCACGTATCTATCTATCTATCTATCTATCTATCTATCTATCTATTTGGCAGATGGCATCAAACTTAAGACTTTGCATTTGGCAGGTAGGAATCATGCTGCTGAGCTATATCCCCAATGCTTAAAAACCTTTTTTCAACCTGTGTGAAATCTCTAGCTCCTGGGTTTTGCAGCACTGAAGATTGTACTGTGAAGCAGTGGGCTGATATTTGCACATGGTTCAGTTTACAATTCCCTGTATTTATGCTTGTATTATAGTCAGTGTTCTATGTACATGATATAGGAATGATAAAGCACACACCCAAGCATAAAACCCTCTTCTCTGCTTGGGCACTGTCAGGAGGGAGGATCCTTTGGGAAGTGGAATATAGGGCAAGAAGAGAGGCATCAAAGAGGGTACAAAAGCCCAGCCCCTCTGACCTGCACCTGGATCTTCTGTATGGCATGAGGTGGCCACACTGCTCCACCAGGAACTTACATAACAGCACAGTGTGTCAGCAAATTACCAAGCACATTGTAGCAACTGACAGTGGGCGAACAGGCTGAAACCTGAGTCAAAATACACCTTTCCAGTGGCTGGGGAGATAGCTCAGTACAATAAATGCTTGCCTGCCAAAGCACAGGGGTTTGAGTACAACCCACAGTTGCATGCAAAAAAAAAAAAAAAAAAAACCTTTCCTAACTGTAAGTTGATTTTATCCAGTATTTTACACATGACCCAGCAAAGGTACAGCGAGGGAAAACTAACACAAGCCATTGCCCCCAAACCTTTCATTTCACCTGCAAGAGGACAATAACTGCCTCACTTAGACCTGAGTGAGCACAGGAGTAACAGCTCCCAGTCCATTTACAGGTGAAAACCTGCTGACCAGAGGGGTGGCCAAGGAAACAACTTCCTTAGAGGTGATGCCAAGGAGATACAACCCGGCATGAACTGGGTCAACCTCTGAGCCATTGGCAATACTGGGTGACCTGCTGTTTGTGCACAGGTCATGACCAGGGTGAATTCAACGCTATGCAGCAGGAAGAAACAATCTAGAAGGAATCCCTTTCCCATCAGGGAGATGAAGGAAGGTAGAATACAGAAAAGACCCTCCTTCCAGGAAGTGACTGAAGAGTTTTCCCCATGCACTAAAGTCTCACAATTGCAAATCTAGTTGCAGAGTGGCTTTTCTAGTTGGAAAGATTTACTCAAAAGTACACAAGAAGTGGAACTCTTAACAACATTGCAGACTTGCAACACTCAGAGAGCAAAACATCACTTGGGGCATTTCCTGTGCAGGCAGATATGGTCGAAGGCCTGAAAGAGAGATTTAAAGACACTGAGTCCAGGTGTCATCTACTACCTGTGGGTGCTGGGAGAGAGGAAGGTGTGAGGCCATTATACCTCCAAGAAGTCTCGATGGACCCACTGAAGTCCTCCAAGTCTTTCATAGAAAGTTGGTTGGTCCATGTTGGGAAGAGGACCACTCACTGCCTTCGATTATGGCTAAGTTTGGTGGTCTTAACCTCTACATTCAGGACTTTACTGCTGAAATGTCTGCTTCCCTGGGAAACCACATAGCTTCAGGTCATGAGCTCTCTTGATGCTCTACGAAGTTTTGAGTAGGTGATGTGCAATCACCTATTACACTGCAGTGGGTGACAAAGGATGAGCCGTAAATTAGAAGCGACAGATTATCAGGGACACACACACACACACACACACACACACACACACACACACACAGAGATGGAAGCTCCACTTTATGAGGCTACATAGACCCTAATCAGAACTAAACAGAGAAGGGGTGGGGAGAGAGCTCAGTAGAATAAGCACTTGCCTGGCAAGCACAAGAACCTGAGTTCAAAATCCCCAGTACCTCAAAAAGAAGCTACACAGAGAGGGTGGGATGCCATCCCAAGACCTCAGCTACCTTTGCTGTGTAGAAGATGCATTTTGTTCACCTTTTTCAATTCATAAATCATTGCTTACCAAACAGTCATTTATAGATATCACTGGAAATCCATATCCAAAACAAAATTTAGTAACATTATGAAGAATAAGCAACACCTTTTGATACTTTGTGTCTCTGATGGAAGACTTAATACAAGGCATGTTGGCCGCTGGACAGAGTACAGGTGCAGTTTATTGACAAATGATAGCTTGGCCAGAGCTGAAGAGGACACCTTCAAGTTTGAAAGTGGGCAAGTACCTAGATGGGAACTGCAATGAACTAGATCTCTTGTTATGCTTATGTTATTAACTGGGTCTTTCAAGGACTATCCTTTGCTACCTCAATAATTACTCCTTTGCAAGAAAAACAGGATTGGTGATGTACTCTGTCCCTGCTTGTTCCTTACTTGAATGTTTGCCCTCGCGTTTGTTTTCAAGACCTTGAGGATGTGCCAAGACTTTCTCTTATGATCCACTTGTCGTATAGGCTCTGAACCTGATCAACACACTCAGATGCTCTCAAGCTTGTGTGGGAGTGATCTACAACTGGGGATTAAAAAAAAAAAAAACTTTTCAAGCCAGCCACACCTGGCTGTCTCCTGAACTGCTAATGTCTAAATAAAACATGTGGGTGCATGCGTGTCAATGAACATGGGATTAGGACCAAACTGGGTTGGATTTTAAGGCAGGAAATGAGTTCACTTCTCATTGTACTGATGGGAGAAGACATTTTAAAACAGAAGAGATGAGGAAGTAGAGTGAATGTGAGGTGAGACGTTAGTAAGGCTGAAAGAAATATGAAATTTCAAAAGGTTGTTGTTGCATGGAATATCCATCTATTACCCCCAAAGCCACAGGAGCCGCCAAGTGTGACTCTCAGCAGGCTACTGTGTCTTTGAGCTTCATGTGTCGGTGAGTTCACTGAGTTTCTAGCTGAATGCAATGATACAGACGAAGTGTGGTCTTCTCTCTTCATCTCTTTATGCTTTCCCTGTCTGGTGGCAACAGCACTCTCCTCTTCTCTTCCCCACTGCCATGCCACCCTGCCTTGAAGCCAGTAACTGTTGTCTAGACCCTCTTCAAACTGAGACCCAAAGTGCACCTCTCTGGTTTAAAAGTTGGGGGTGTAGAGTATACAGTCCCAGCATTGAGGAAGTTACACAGATGTAAATAATAAGCATATAGGGTAATTGCTGTGATACTGCCTGGCAACAAAGTTCATAAGATTTTGGAAATGGTTCATGGGAGTTTTGAAAGATTTGGAGGTCTGGATGGTGAGGCAGCCTTGGAATGCTATGAGGAGGCCTGAGGGAGATTCTGGCCTGAGTAGTGATGTTGCAACAATGTTGACAGTGACATAGCTGGCATCCAACAGGCACAGGCATCCTCAGTTGGAAACAAGGACTGTATTGCTAGTTGTAATGCAGGTCTGACCAAAACATTGTCTATATTTCATTCCTTTCCTGAAGCTTTGAGGGAGACTGAGATTAAGAGAAGCAAACAAAGTAATCTGTTGGAGAGAATTTTAGGACAGTCTAATGTTGAGACTAAGCCATGGGTACTGCTTGGGGAGTTTAGCAAGATGTAATATGAGTATCAAGAAACAAATAAGATAGCTGTATGATTTTAAAAGTACAAGGATGCTCTGTAAAAGTGGGAGCATACAAGGATAGAGCAGAGAAGAACTTCCTTGCTGAAAAAAAAAATCCTCATGCTTTGAAGTAGACTAGTCACCAACATGAGCTACAGTGGCATTTGTCTGTAATCTCAGATCTGAGGAGGCTAAAGCAGAAGGATCACTACAAGTCTAAGCTGTCTAGTGAGAATCTGTACCAAATACATAAGAAATAGCCTGGTAGTTCATAACATGACAATAGGCAAAAATCCCTAGAGGAAGTATGAGGAGCCAGTATGGCCCAGCACCTTGCAGGAGCAAACCTACAAAGGAGAAAGATGTTCCTTTGAGAAGAGAGCCCTAAGGCACAAGGTTTAAGTCGGCCCCCCAAGAATAGAGCCCCTGGTAAGCAATGCAGCCTGCTCCCCGCCCAGACACGTGGAGGGCCCTGAGGCTCTGCGGCCCTGATAACACGTGGCCCCCCTGCTGCAGCAGCAGGCCTTGGCAGCACCCACACTGCGCTCATTCCTAAGCTGAAGCACAACAAATTGGATTTCAGCTTTGTCAGTGGCAGTGGCTGCGGGTTCCAGGAGGACACATGGAGGACAGATGCTATCTTCTGACATAAAGATACCTATCAACTCTTTGCTCAACTTGTTAATACCGAGCTCCTCCACAACTAAAGATTGTTGCTTGGGGACCAGGTTGCAATGGCAATGCCCTCAAGTATCAGCTACTTCTGAGGCGGGGGCAGGAAACCCACTTAACATAGACATTTCAAGGCCAGCCATAGAAACATAGTGCATCTCAACAAAACTTGAGATACACATTTAGTTTCTTCCAAAAGGTCTTTGATGTCCTGTTGCACTAAGTGCTTTTCTGATCAACTAAAATGGATCACTGCAGAAACAGCATGGGTCATACTGTCCATATCTATAGCAAGAACATTTGTTTGTTAATAAAAATAGATAGCCATAGTCTCTACAGTTTTATGCATAAGTAGACTATACCAACTGTGAATAACAAATACTCAAAGGAAATATGTGTGCCTCTGTTGCACATAGATCAACATTTGGTAGTCATTTTTCCCTAAATGGTACAGTACAAGAGGGGCTTATCTATACTTTATATTGTACTGGGCATTAAAAGTAATATTCAAAGAATCAGAAGCACAGCAAATTGTGTCTATGCTTTGTACATACTATGACACTCATCTGAGATGAAGGCATCTCCAGATTCTCATATTCATAGGATGTTCTAGGACCTAGGGACAGCGGAAGTGAGCTCCTTCCCATGTTGTATGTAGTAGCTCTGTGGTGAAATGCCAAAGGGGTGCAAGACAGTTCATGAGGATTCAACACAGAGCCCGGACCAAGACAAGCTACAATGGCATATGTCTGCAATCCCAGCTCTCGGGAGGATAAAGCAGGAGGATCACTAGAAGTCTAAGTTGTTCAGTGAGAACCTGTACCAAATACATAAAAAAATAGCCTGGCAGTTCATAGCACGATGTTATGGTTTATATCAAGTTGTCCCCCCAAAGCCTCATGCAATCATGGAGAGGGGACTTCTAGAGTTTGAGACTTGAGTCATGATCCACTGGGATTATGTGTTTTAGTACTAATGGGACTATGAGTCTGAGTCCTTCTGGGATTATGGGTGTGGCCTAAGGTGGATAGGTTGAGGCAGAGAGCCTGAATGTAATATAAAGAGAGACAGAGAGACAGATGCTGGCTGTTGCTCTGCACCCTGGTTGGTCAGTTGCCTCTGTCACCATTTTGTTGCTGTTCCACCACCACGAACTGGATGTTCTCTGCCCTGTTCCACTCAGCCTTGGGCCAGCCAAATATGGACTGAAACCTCCAGCAACTGTGAGCTAAATAAACCTTTCCTTCTTTTATTTTGAGTGTCGGGTATTTGTCTCAGCAAAGAGTAAAAATTGACTAAGACAGAATTTGGTACCAGAGAAGTGTGGTCGTTGCTGTGACTGACCTGACCTGGATTACAAGCTTTTGAGAATGGCTTATGGGAAGAGATAGAAAAGGTTCAGAGATGTCACTACAAGTGAAGCACTGGAAAAGCTTCAGCTGGGAGATTCTGTTTCAGAATTCAGACCAGAAGACTGGCTTGAAGCCTGAGTATAAAGAATGGCTCATGAGCAGAGATTGGAAAAGTTTAGAGAGATCCTCTACTTGTGAAAAGCTGGAAAATCTTCAGCTGCTCTGTAGGGGAGATTCTGGTCAGAACTCAGACCAGAAGACTGGCAGAAGGCCTGCCTGTAAAGACCAGGTTGAGGAGGTTTCTGCTGAGAAGGACAGCATTGGTAGTTGGACTCCAGATGATTTGTGCTATGGATTGGCTGAAAGACTATCTGAATTTGCTTGTGCTCAGAGACTTAGCCTAAGACTGAGATTAAGCATGGTGGAATGATTAATCTTTCAAGAGATATTTCAAAGCAGCAAACTATTGGGACAGTGGCATAGTTGTTATTGACTTTTTTTTAGCCAGATTTATGTCGAGAATCAAGAGCAAAGAGTCAAGCAGGATGATTTAAAATGTGAGTTTGGCCAAAAAGGAAGCACCAGGAAAGCTGTGCACTGCAAAGATGGAGCTGAAAGGATCTCCATTGCTGGGAAGGAAACAGAGAATCAAAAAAATGGCCCGAGGGAAACAAAAGAGGTGGCAGCTCTCCACCCTTTGCAGCCCCAGAAGTGCAAAGGACAGAGGCTTTGCCTTGAGAAGAAAGCCTCAGAGACCCAAGTACCAGAATGGTGGCAGTGGCCAAACCAGGTTCCAAAATGGATCCAGCATGGAGAATTTGTTCCTCAGAATCAAGGTCAGCATGTTCATCAATGCAGGCACTCCACCCCTTACAACCAAGAGAGAAGGAAGCCTGGCTACTGCTCCAGCTGGCAGCAGACCTTGACATCATCCATGTGACATTCAGAATGCAAGAGTTGTTAGGTTAAGAAGGTTTCCACCTCGATTTCAGAAGAAGGCCTGGGAGGCCAGGCAGTGCGCCCCTGAGAGGGCCATGTGTGAAGCGAACAGTGAGAAGCCAATTCAGTGGAAACCCCAGAAGTTTGGAAAAGCCAGAAATGTGGATCATCCAAGGGAAAGTACAAAGAGGGAGCAAGTCTGGCCTAAGAAAAAAGCCATGGAAACTACCACCAAGAGTGCCGTAGGGGTGGAGCCGTGTAAGGCCTTTGGAGGTCACAACTCAGTGCAGACTGCTTTGGATGTTCAAGTTGGAACTATGGGTCCTAATGTTTGCCCTGCTGGATTTTGGACTCGTGTCTGTCCGAGTGTTTTGTATTACCCTGTTGTTCGCAACTTTTGGATTGGTAATGTTTATCTTGTACCTTTGAATGTTGTATATGTTTAACTTTTTTTTTTTATACAGGGGCTCGCAGTTGAGAGTTTGCCTTGGATCTTGGAGGAGACTTGGGATTTGGACTTTTCAGTAATGCTGAAACTGTTGGGACTTTGACAACTCTTTCAGATGGACAAAAATGTCTTTTGCACAAAGGGATGTGCATGAGACTTTGAGGGTCCAGGGGTGGAATGTTATGTTTTATGTCTAGCTGTTCCCCAAAGCCTCATGCAATCAAGGGGCAGGGACTTCTAGAGTTTGAGACTTGAGTCATGATCCACTGGGATTGTGTGTTTTAGTACTAATGGGACTATGGGTCTGAGTCCTTCTGGGATTATGGGTGTGGCCTAAGGTGGATAGGTTGAGGCAGAGAGCCTGAATGTAATATAAAGAGAAACAGAGACAGATGCTGGCTGTTGCTCTCTGTGCCCTGGTTGGTCAACTGCCTCTGTCGCCATTTTGTTGCTGTTCTGCCACCATGAACTGGGTGCTCTCTGCCCTGTTCCACTCAGCCTTGGGCCAGCCAAACATGGACTGAAACCTCCAGCAACTGTGAGCTAAATAAACCTTTCCTTCTTTTATTTTGAGTGTCGGGTATTTGTCCCAGCAACGAGTGAAAAGTAACTAAGACACATGACAATAGGCAAAAAATCCCTAGAGGAAATATGAGGAACCAGTATGTCCCAGCACTTTGCAGGAACAAACTTACAAAGGAGAAAGACCTTCCTTTGAGAAGAGAACCCGAAGGCACAAGGTTTAAATCAGCTGCCAAGAATAGGGGAGCGTCCCATGAGGAACCCTGTGGCAGAACTCCCTGCAGGGAGGCTTGAGCCAAGACCCACCTTGCTGATCGAGGAGCAGAACATCTTGCCAGAGTGGCCCAGCAAGGTCACCTCAAAAGGTTGAATCAGGAAGAAGTGGAGTGGAGCAGGCAGACCCAAATACACCCACGTGGACGAGTTTGAACTTGGTAGATCTGGACCTGGTACTGAAGTATGAATTCTACCAAAGCTCTACACCAAACATCACAAGACAGACCTACACAAAATGACAAAAGGGTCTGCGAGATAGCCCAGCAGTCTAAAGCACCTGCTTATGTAAGTTTAGGCAACCACGGGCATCAGGTTCAATCCCTAGCACCACATGATACGCCAGCCAGACCCCCAGGGCAGGTTGAGCCGGCCGTATATAAATAAATAAATATACAAAATGACAAAGAGAGAGAGCAAAATGAACTCTCAGGTTCCAAGCCCACTCAAAACAAATACAGGAAACAATAGCAGAGAAGAAATTGGAAAACACTCACCTGAAATCTGAGACAATAGAGTATGAAGTACAGAAATGACTGCAGAAAGGTAGAGAGTAAAGAGATCAAAATAATTTCTGAAGTAAAAAAAGCAACAATAATTATAATGAAGGGAGTACTAAATGCTCATAAAGAAGACACAGATAAAAATAGAATAGAAAAATGACGGAATCCATGAATGAGCAACATAGGAAAGAAATGGAATGCATGAAGAAGATACAAAGTGCTATACACAAGGGGCTGGGAAGATACCTCCATGGCACAAGTGCCAGCCTGGCAAGTGCAAGGTCGTGAGTTTGAACCCTGGTTGAAGAAGAAGAGTAGGAGAAGCAGAAGGAGGAGGAAGAGGAAGAGGAGGAGAATGGAGCAAAGTACTTCAAGTCTTGTAAAAAAACAAATACATCCTAGAGTGATATATGCTGAGATAGCTCAGTAGACTAAGGGCTTGCTTGAGAAGTGGCAAGCACAGTGTCCTGAGTTCGATTGCCAGTTCCAAAAAAAAAAAAAAAAAAAAATCATGATGACAAACTCAGTCCTACACAGACTACTAAAAGATATTCTAGAGAGGGACCAAAATGACCAAAACTCCTTAAAGGAGAATGGCAAGAACCCACCAAATAGGACAAACAATTAACCATAGGAGAAAAGTGGTATACAGAAGCAGTGTTTCAATTATTCTTTTATACAAAGCAACAAAATATTTCCATCAGCATACTCTACAAATGGACTTCTCCTGCACCCTATGGGTCATGATTCTGTTCAGATCTACAGGGTGGATATCAAGGAACTAGCAGTAGCTCAGTCCCACAGGTGACACCTGGCCACCAGTAAGCGTCATGGACACTGTCTATGTCCACAACATGCTAGAACTTTGTGTGATACCCTATCCCCAAACTGTTAGAAGGGCTGGTCATATATTTGCCAATCCAGTATTTATGTTATGTTTTAGTCTTAGTAATTCTTTACTATCATGAATTCTTTTTCTTATTAAATTGTTCTGAAATATTTAATTTTGAATTAATACTTAATTAATTTTATGAATCTGCTTAATCTTAGTTTTTGTTTTAAGATTTATACTGTATCTTTGATCTACAATCTTCTTATAAGACATGATATTTTCTCCAATATGAGAAACTTTAGAATAGTATATTTCCGTTTTCCATTGACTTTATATTACTTTT
>PVKN010031650.1:0-12437 GCA_004027915.1 Capromys pilorides | reverse complement strand
TCATCTTCTATCCAAGCAGAAGGCCCCGGCTGTCCTTTCCTGTTCACAGCCTGTGAGTTGCTGCTCAGGCCCGGTGACAGCAAGGTTCCGACGCAGACTTCATTTCTGAGGGGACCCTTCGCTTGGCTCACCGCGTCTTCCAGCATGTTCGGGGTGGCAGTCTGGCCTGGTCAGAGAGAGCTTTTATTCTGCCATCCCCTCTAGCTACACGTCGCTTTCTACCACTTAACCTATTTATGTACTCTGCAGCCATCCTTGAAGCAAGGGGTTTACTACATGCTTCCCTCACCGGAAGTTATCTCTACAAAGACCGAGAGCATGTGTGTATTTTTTTTCATTTCTTTGCAAATCCAAGAATAAGTTAAACCAGACACAGTAGCAGGAAAATATGCTCCTGCAATTGTTACTTAGTTTTCACTTAATGCAATGAGTGATATTGCTGCAATAAAACTGAAAATCCTAAACACAGTTTATTGCATCTTTGTTGCTTTTCTTTTCCTTCGGGTTTTGTAGCTCTCCTTTGGCAGGGTTCTCTCCTGTTAAGCAGTACATGAAGTGCTTCATTTCCCTTATGTGCTGAATCTTCTCAGCACCATCGAAGATAGGATATCTCAGGGCCTGCGAGATAGCTAAGTGGACTAAATGCCTGCTTATGCAAGCATAGGGACCGGGGTTCGATCCCCAGTACCACATGCCACATTGACCCCACCCCCGCTCAGGAGCACGCTGAGTCGGCCAACCGAGACCAGGCATGGTGGTTACTTGCATAATGTTTGTTTAAAATTACACTGGGGCCATCCTTCCATTTTTATACCTTAGAATCCCAAGGAGCAGGGGAGTCTGTAACAGTAGTTTTGTCCCATGAGTAAAGGGCTAAGAAAATCAGAGACCTTCTGACGTAGTTGAGCGGCACAGAGTGGAAGGTGGGGGTCAGGTACAGGAACAGAGATGCCTCCTCCAGCAAGGTGCTGGCCACGAGCCCATCCCGGAGCCTGCCAGCCACTGGAGGCTCCCTGGCCTTGGACAGCACGGACCACGTGATGTGCATCTGCTTTCCTAACACTGACCCGCAAGAAACAAGTGGAAGGGAGAAGATCGATTGATATTAAGAAAATAAACCTGACATGGATAAAGAAAAGGGCATTTTCTGTTTGTTATTTCCTGGTTTGCTTTAGAAAATTTCTTTTCTCACTGAATTTGTTTTAGCTTGGCGTTGGTCTTTGAAAAAGGCGATGTGTCAGCTAAAACATTTTCTCAGACTTCCCCAGCTGTGCAAACACATGAGCGCAGCTCACAGAAGGACCGAGCGCCTCCTGAACACGGCCTCAAGGAATGAGCCCCGGCGGTAGCACGTTCTCAGGTGGATTTGTGAATGTTTAGTAACTATTTTATTTTTTTTTTTTGTCTTTCAAAGGAAGCGCCATGCAAATGTTTACTTTTTTATGTATTTGGTACAGAGCCTCCCGACGCAGCGTGGACTCACCGTGGTCCTCCTTTTTCTGCCTCTGCAGCCCTGGGGTCACAAGCATGCACTGCCTCGCCAGGCCTGGGCGGTCAAAGCAGCGCCCCTGGCAGCTAACACCGTGAGCGCCCCTAGGGATCGTACCCCAGGCCTGCGCTTGCCTAAGCAGGTGCTCAGTCCGCTGAGCTAGCTCACCAGCCCACAAACGGTGACACGTTAGAAGCAACTCCATAGGAATTTATCTGAGACGTCGCTTCCCAGAGTTCTGCAGGGCTCTGTCAAGTGCTCCGCAGAGAAGGCGCTACACCGAGGATCGGGTTCTCGTCGCCAAGAGATGAGGGCTGTTTCCAGTGGGCTGGCCGGTACAATCCAGGCCGGGTGCGTTCTGTGCTACCTAAGAGAAAAAACCAGATGGGCAGACAGATGGAGGATTGTAAAGCTGAGGAATGCCGAGATTTAAGTTACGGCAATCATGGCCATGGTGACACCGATCTCTCCCCAAATCCCCCACTTTATCTCAAGATCAATTATTGCACCGTTGTTACCATTTCTTGAACCAGATCTGAAAGCCCTTCTGGAAAAACATATTTAGCAGGTATAATAAAGAAACTAGTGAATTCTGTTCCCAAAGACCAGCCAATAGGAAGGCAGGCTCATAGAGATATTACGACGTGTGCTAACCCCGCGTGGTAACCGCATCGGCCACATGGGCACTGAGCACCATGGAGCTCCTCCTCAGAGCCAAAATGTCCATAAAAGAGAATGATTCTGAAGCCACTCTGAACACCAAGGCAGGGACAACTGTAGGACAAAAGACAGGCATGCGAAGGACTTGCAGAGCTGCTTTGAAAGGTGAGGTGCATGATGGATAGGGGTACGGGAAATGAGAGACGGCAATTTAAGGGGATTAATGGTGATGTGTGTTTTACTGTAATTTGTTAGAAATTTTATCATACTGCACTTTTCAATCATGCTTCCTAGATAAGAGAGATGGGAAACTCATCTTCAAAGGAAATAAAGAAGAGATGTGATGAAAGGAATCACAAAGAAAATTTGGCATTTATAAGGTTTCATTTCTTGTGAACAGTTCAGAAAAAATATGGCAGGCTAAGAGGGTCAAAGGAACAGAGACCAGATATCTGGATATACAATTATGCATTACAAAGTTCTATGTTTTCGGAAATTGTATACTTAATAAATTTTGATAGAAGCAGGATAATTTTGGATATTAAATAGCGGACAAAGAAATACCAAAGGTTTTCAAGTGCACATAGGAGTTCGGTTCACCGTGCAGCATGGGAGTGATTCGAGGAAGCTACAGAACCACGCACTGAGCTGGGCTGACGGTGAGGCACGCAGGAGGTGTGCAGAGCAGGACACGCCAAGGACACGGCGCTGTTGAGGTGTGTGGCCCTCGTTTTGTGTGGTTAATTCCTGATACTGAGGTGTGGGGAGCCCAGCAGCACTGGCTGGAGCACCCAGAGTGGTCCTAGATATCTGAGATGACTAGGAAATTTAGCAAGCAAAATAACAAGATACTTTTGAATGAGTCAAAAATACTCATAAAACTATTCCCATTCTGCATGTTAAAAAGGTTTTGAGCAAGCAGAAGGAATGTAGAATAATACGATGAGAAAATAAATAAGAGAACAAAATATGGAGAAAATTAAAAATTATGAAACAGCAAATGAAATCCATTGGATTAAGCATAAAAATATTTTACAGCCCCAATACTTGTTGAAAGGTCACAAAGCCCACTGAACGTGGCCCTGCCACGGGTTCTGTGTGGTGTGGTAGACTGGTACTGGGTGAGCCGTGGGAGCTGCCAGCACCTTCAGAACCCAAACACAGCCCAGAGGCGTGAGCAGCGACTTTGGTAGACATAACATTACTGGAAGTGAAGTGCGTAATTACAGCAAAACAACAAAGGAAAACCTCAAGAGTCTAAGTGCCGCGGTGGGTTGGGGCTACCTTAACAAGCTGTCATCAGCCAAGCAGCGCATAAACAACCAGTTTTATTTTGTCCTTCTCTGGAGAGTGCCCAGCTAAAGAACCCCAATGTCCATGCCTGGCTGGTGCTGGCCCACTGGCCCCTGTGTGAGCATCAATCAGGGGACCCATAAGGTGGAGAGATAAAGGGGTTCTCCGGTAGCTCTCCTTTCAAAATTTGAATCATTTAAATTTTTTTTTATTTGGCAGGACTGGGTTTCAAACTCACGACCTTGCACTTGCCAGGCAGGCACTTGTGCCACGGAGCTATCTCCCCAGCCCCTATCATTTAAAAACTGTATCATCAATTTCTGCTGGTCTTTTCAAGGAGCAGTTAATGCTTATTTTTTTCTTTTTATTCTTTTTTTTTTTTTTGCCTTTTAATTTCTTATAACTTTTTGTTGTTATTTTGTTTCATTTTTTAAACCAACTTTGCAGGTTTATATCCGGTAACCGAAATAGCTAATCTGAGGATAACCTGTGCAATGTAGCAGCCACTTTGGAATTTCTGTTGCTTCATATTGTTCTAATGCATATAAAAATTCATTTATTCATTTATTTATTTGGTACAGGGTCTCACTACATAGCACAGACTCACAGTGATCCTCCTATCTCAGCCTCCCCATTGTTGGGACTATAGGCATGCGCCACCATGCTTGGTTTTAGCGGCCAGGGTTTGGTGGCTGGCACACCATGTGGTACTGGGATCAAACCCGGGTCCCTATAACTTGCCAGGCAGATTCTTGGACCACTGAGCTATCTCCCTAGCCCTGCTTTTTAAAAAATTAAAAAACACACTATTCGGTATTCTTTAAAAACTTATTCTATTGGTGTATACTAGCAGTTCATGGAATGTCTACTCAGGGAGAAGCACAGACAACTACACAGCTGTGCGTGCTGTTGGCGGGCTTTGGCCCTGTTCTCAGGTCAATGGGCTCCATTCTTTCATCTTAGTCAACCCTCTGTGGCCGCAGTGCTCCGTGTAGAGGGGTAGAATTTACCCTAGAATTTTGAGACAGACATTCAGTCCCTAGCTCCAAAAAACAGAGAAACAAAGAAAAGACAATGCAGGAGGCCAAGACAGAAGGGATTTTTGCTGGACACAGAGTCCTGTCGCCCTGACCTTCCTGCCAGGAAGCAGCAACACCAGCCTCCACGGAGGCTGTGGGCTGCAGCCGGCAGCTCCTGGTGTCCCCAGCGATGTCCCCCAGCCCTGTGCAGAAGCGAGCGCTTCCCCGCCTCCTCAGCCGTGGCGGATGACCCCTCCCCCCAAGCTCCTGCTGGGGATTCAGGCCATTTCCACCCCGCTTGGCGCTCGCCTTCTCCCTCAGCACCCGCTGTTCACTTTCCTCAGGTAGGGTGGCGGCTTCTCACTAAATGCTCTGCGCAGGGCACCACGATGCAGAGCCCCCCTTCCCAGATGCCACCCTGCTGTCGCTGCCCACTTATTTCAACCACCATGAGCCATCCACAGAGAAGAAATTACTTTATGCCCCTCGCCCCTTCCCAGCGTGCACAACCATGCAGCAAGAAAAATAAATCTAGACCATTCCTATTTAACTGTGGATGTGCTCTCCCCTACAGGCGTAAGGAAAGAAGCCCAGTGGGAAAAACTGAACAGAAGGCTGCGAGCTGAAGGCCGCGCCACTGCACGACAGCTCTCTGCTAGGAGCCAGTGCGCTCCGAGAAGCGCGTGGAGTGGCACGGCCACCGCAAGGGCCGGCAGCGTGGACCACGTGCAAGCAGGCCGAGGGCCCCAAAGAGGCCCGAGCTGCAGTTGCCAGAACTGCGACAGCTGTCCTATACTGCGTGAAGGTGTTTTGCAATATGATTAAGTTAATGACCTTGAAATGGAAAACTTACACCGAGTAACTCAGGTGAGTTTAGTGTAATCGCAAGGGCTCTTGAAACCGAAACGGGGAAGGGCCAGAGAGATAGCGCGGTGCTCTCAATGCCTGCCTGGCAAACTCAGGGACCGCGGTTCGATCTCTGGCACCACAGCATGTGCCTCCCCCCCCCCCCCCCACGCCAGGCACTGTGACCGGGCCTAGTGGTGCATGGTGCTCCTCTGAAATCCCAGGGCTGGGGAGCCTGGAAGCAGGAGGCTCGTTATGGAGTTGTGTAGTGAAACCCTGTACCAAATACATTTTTAAATTTTTTTTAATTTTAATTTTAATTAATTAATTTTTTTGCGGGACCGGGGTTGGAACTCACGACCAAATACATTATTTTTTAAAAAAGCGAAATAAGACCTAAAAATAGATTCAGAGGTAAAAGTGGTTAAAGGGGCTTCCCCACCAGAAAGATGCTGCGCTGCACCTTCCAGGCAGCCCTGAATAGAAAATGTAGGTATTTTCAAACCTGGAAACAACAGAACCCCCGCGAAGTGAATTATCTCCATGAAGGAAGGCAGCGCGGCTAACGTCGCGGCGCAGAGCAGGCTCGGTCGTGGCGTGCAGAGAGCGGTGCCCCGCTGCGGGCGCCGCCCAGACTCACAACGCTGGCTGGTGGCACTTTGTCACCGTGGAGAGGAGCAAGGGTAGATGGAGTGGCGGCGCTAAGCGCAGAGCTGCCGGGAGAGCCTGAAGCAGAGAGCGCCTCTGAGCGTTAAGCACTGAGGCAGAGAACCGGGCAGCAGGAGCCGAGCACCGGCGGGGAGCCCCGGGCTGAGCGGAGAGCCACCGGGTCCCGCTCTCTCCTTTCGTGTCCCATCTCCTCCTCTTCTTCCTCTGGGATTCCCGAGGCAGGCCCTGCTGTCGTGGCCGAGCCCAGGACAGTGCCCAGGAACCCTGATGGCACGGGATGATGGCCTTGGATCCCGGCAGCACAGGGAGGTTGGCGTCACTGTGAATCCTGCTTATTGCAGAAAATAGACATTTTTCCAAGTACAATTGAGGACTGGGGTTTGAGAAGAAAAGAAAACTTCTTATAATCATGATTTGTCACGGTGGGCCTTGACGTTTTCCCAGAAAAGCATCTAATTGTTTATTAAATGCAGTTGGCGTCCACGCTTCCTAGCCTCCCTGGCCACCCAGGGCCTGCGTTTGTTCTCCTCAGAGTGGAAGCTCGACATCCAGCATCTGCTTGGCGTTAGCTTTTCCTTCCAGTTCCTTCGCCCCTCCCCCTCCCCCACTCATTCGCTCATCGGTGATTTTTTTAAACACAATAACCTGAAGAAAAATTAATGCGTCTTAGCATTTCACATTAGGAAATCCAGCCTGGATTTTGTAGAGATCCGAAACCCGCCTGATTGATGCAGAGATGTGAAAGAAATAAATATCTCTGCACGAGGCAGAGCAAAGGGTAATGGAAACAGTCTTCATGACAAATGCATTAGAATTATTCTTTCAGTCTGAAATGGAAATTTCCTTATAAAATGAAATTTACCAGTGTACATGCTTGTATACATTGGACATAGTAGGATGCTGTTTCTGTCTTGGGCATTATGAAATAGAAAGGACTTTTTATTCAAGAGTATATATTTCAGTTTGTATGTGGTTAGCTACACAGAGTATTTAATTCCAGGAAATTTCACCAAATCTTCAGGCTCTACATGGACCAAGGAAACAGGCAGGTATTTGACTTTTGTGGCAGAGAACAATTCAAACTTTGGCCACAATTTGAATTAGTCACATCATGAAGCATTCAATTTTTAAAGATCCCAGTTAGAGAAACATCTGTGTTGAGGCAGCAGAGCTCTTGGATGTGCGGCCCCTCTGTCAGCGCTGCATAATGTAAGAGGAGGAACCGGCGACCCGCTGGCCTTCAAGTGGCTCTGCTGCTCACATGTGTCAGAATTCGACTGAAGTCCAAGGAGCCTCAGTCTTTACATGGATTTCACATGGGGTGTTTTCAAATCTTGGTTTCTTCATGCCAGAGTACAGATGCAAGGTAGTATGTTTCATCATACTATTCCTGCATTTGGTCAATGGCTTTAACCACATGGGTGGAGAACAGATAGATAGATAGATAGATAGATAGATAGATAGATAGATAGATAGATGATAGATAGATAGATAGATATCTTTCAGAATTTCTTTTGCACTATGAAGTAGGTAAATCTGGCTTGATTGACCCCCATGCACGCACCATTTGCTTGTCACTTAGGAAATCTCTCTGCTGAAGCGCTGCCTCCCACATGTCCCCTTTCACTTTCCGTAACTCTTCCTACCCAGCCTTCCTACCTCTCCTCTCTGCAGAGAGTCGCACACAACCCTGCTTCCTTAACCTTGAGGGTTTTGCGTGGGAGGACTCCTCAGGTGGTCCCTGCCAGAGTGGCCCCTGGAGCAGGAAGCCTCAGGGCACCCTTCCCTCTGCACCGCCAGCTCTCGCCTTTCACGGAAATGTACAGACCGCATGGGCTCCACATCTTCATCTGCTACTACGTGTCATTTTAACTACATCCATGTAAGTCTTTTTTTGACTCAAGAAAAAATGTCCATTCTCCTAAATTTTATTCAGTAATGCAACTTACTTTTCTCCCATTTCTTTTGGGGACTGGGCTTGATCAATTTTCTCCTCCTTTGTTTATTATTTTTATGTATGTATTTATTATTTTATGTATCTGGTACGGAGTTTCACTACATAGCTCAAACTGGTAGTGATCCTTCGGTTTTCAGTCTCCTCCGCACTAGGATTATAGATGTGTGCCACCACTTCTGGTCTCGGTTTCTGGTCTCCGTGGCCTGCTCAGTGCGCCTGGGGACCAACCCAGCTGGTGCAGCATGTGGTGCTGGAGATCAAATGTCATCCTTTGTTTAGAATTAGATAAAAGCCTTTGTCTCAAAATAAAACCAAAAAAACTCAAAGAAAGCTTTTTCATTATGTAAGTATTCCTTCGTCTACTTAGTCTTATATTTCTAGCTACTGCCAAACGAGTTTGCTCTGTATTTGTTGTTCTTAACCTCCACATCTTCCCCTATGAAAATTCAAGAAATTTGGTAAAACTCTGCTTTCACGATTCTTCTGCAGCAATTCCATTCAAAGCAGTTTTAGTTGTTCTGAAATGCGTTTCTGCAGCATGCGGGCGCGAGTGCCTTGGCGCCCTCCCTTTTGCTCGCAGCAGCCGCACCCTCTGGGGCTCCCTCGGGCTGGGCTTTCCTCTCTCACGCCTCGCTCCGCCCTGAGGGTCGCCGTCCTGGCCCACCACATTCCCTTTCTCGCTACAAGTTGTTAAGATTTTTGGTTCGCTGATTGGCTGCTCCGTCAGCGAAGCTGTGGCCGTGGGCTGCGAAGCTTTTCAGAACTGCACGCCCTGCGAGTCCAGCCACTCCACGGCGATTGTGTTCACAGCCGGCTAGCACTTTCCATAATTCCTATGGTGTTATGAGTATGTCTTATATAGTAAGCAGTAAGCGGGAACCCGTGCTCTCAAAAACCACATTTAGAAACTCCACTTCTTGTACTACACGCCTAGCGTAGGAAGGCAGGGCCAGCGATGGACACCACTGATGCGCGCTCTTCAGCATTCCATTTTATTTTCAGCTTCCCAGCGGTTTGCCTGTGACCTCAACCTAGCTAGATGGAACTCTCTGAAGCACGTTTTTACTTGTATCAAATTCAACACAGAGTGCTATCACAGCCTTTCTTCTTGGTTTTAAAGTTCCACCCCGAGGACCTACCTGCCACCTGCAGGAAATGAAACCAGCAATGAAGGCGCCGCATCTGGTTGCCGAGTTGGACGCCAGATTGATGGTTCTAGTGAACCTCGCTCTTACTTACCGCTGAGTGAAGAGGAAAATGTGGTTTCTCTTAATAGGTGGAAATGTGACTAATATTTTATGATTTTCCAGGATAATTCCATGCACTATCATATTTCATATTCTATTGCATTTCAGACAGTTACACATTGTTCCGCACTCTAAAGGAGAAACATATTGTATTCACAATACAGAAAGGAGTGCAAGGACATCGAATTGGAGCCCCGAACCACGCTCACTCGCCTTAACTTTCTCATTTGTATTAATTTTCCAAGACTCTCTTCCAGGCTCTTGCGTCAGACCCTGGCTCACTGTCCTCTCTTGAGAAGTTTGTCGATACATTATTTTAGCTCATTGTACAAATAGACTGCTATTGTGACATTAGTGTGAGTGATTATTACCTGAATTGAGATAACTGGATGCAAAGAAAATACTTTCTCTGTAAGAGATGAGAGTTTAGAAAAATATAATATAGGGGAAATAAAAAAAAATGTGTTCAATAATGCAAAGTAAAATAAATCAGTAAGGGGTTTTGTTTTGTTTTGCTTTTGTTCTTACTTTTTTAAAACAGGGTCTTGCTAAATTGCTAGGTTGTCCATTTGGGCTCAGCCTTTCAATTTGTTTGCCTTGTCTTCTAGTGCACTGGGATTAGGAGACCTGCACCACCTGGAGCTGCTAATTTAGGGCACAGACCACCTCTGATGGCATAAAGGAATTAATAGAATGGCTCATTCCATGGCATATGTTTCCTTAGGAAATCATTGTATTCACTGGGTTTAGAATCTTCCAGTGAGAGTTGAATCCTTGCCTAAGTGCTTTTTAAAAATCATGTCATGTATTCCTTTTTATGATTTTAAACCGAGCTTTGCATCATTCCCATTGGCTGCTATTTGACCCCAATTTTGGAGCACAAATTGAGAACAGAGGTGGTTTAAGCATGCAAAGGGGTTTCCATGCTGAGAGGCAAAGAAACCCAGGGGTGAAACCCACAGAAAGAGAGGAAACCAAGACACGACGCCAGCTGGCAGAGCCCACTGGCCATCTTTCAGCTTGCTGCTCCTTGGCACTCTTGACCCAGTCCCTGTGGGCTTCTAACCACTAAGTTCAACTTCTAAGTCCTCTGGGGTAAGCCCTGCAGCCACGGATCCACCATTTAAGTGGCATGAGGTCACTGAGAGACCCACTTGTGTGGTACGTGTGGGATGGAACTCCCTTTGGGGCTGAGCTACACTGAGCTGACAGGGCAGTGCAGCAACCTTGGCTTCTCCATGCAGACCTCTTCCTCATGTATGTACATATATATGTATGCATGCATGTATGTGAGAGGTAATTGAAAGGTTCCTCCCATGCAACCCTGTTTCCTTGCTTGACTTCGATATCCGACCACTTGCTCTAGTTGAGTAGGCTGCATAGACCTGCCCGAGGACCTACAATAAACTTAATTAGTCACACGTCAACTTTGTCGCCAAGTAGGCCCTGAACTTGCACTGTGTTCTTGTCCCTGAAGGTACCGTAGTCGGTGAGTGGTGGCAGCCGAGACCTCACTGCGGTCTGCACTCGATCCTGGATCCGAACAGCCGTCAGGAGAGCTCCCAGGCCCACCCCTGCGGGGGGCCCAGCTTCACTGTCTTTCAGACCTGAGTTGTTTGCTCTGCTCTAAATCCAGTTCTTAGCAGGGCATGGTGGCACACGCCTGTACGCTCTTGAGAGTCTGAGGCAGGAGGGTCGGTGTGAGTTCAAGACCAGCTTGGGCTACACAAGTGAGCTCAAGGCCAACCTGAACTGCATAATGAGACCCTGTCTCAAAAAGACCAAAAAAGAAAAGAAAAGAAAAGAAAATCCAATTCTTTTTGCCCTTCTCACTTCATAACTTGTTCCAGTCAAAATCCCACTCCCACAAGACAAAAGGCTCATGAACCATCAGCTTATGGATGTTGGGAGGAAGGCAGCCTCTCTAAGCACGACTGACGTTTCCTTTTCCATTCCCTCCACTGAGATGGGTCACCTATTAAAGGTGTCACGCAATCACACTGAGTTACCTCTTCCATGTACGTCTGCCTGCGTGTAATACCTCGACTGTAAGTCCAGGTTTCTGTGTCCTTTTGACAGGAGCTCACATAGCTGCGCATTTTCCAGAACTTGCACAGCCAGGCTCTACCACACTCAATCAGTTTCACGTGACTCCCAATCCGCTGGACTCTGCAGTCCACTTCTGTGTCGCCAGTGCAGCCAGAAGACTCATTACACAGAGGCTGAGGGGGACTTGCTCATGCGTGGTGCATAGGGAAGTCTCACTAGCGTGACATCTGAAAGCAGGATCTAAGAACCAGTGTGCTCACACTTACTCCCCGGGCATCCACTGCATCTTAGTTTTATTTATTTACTTATTCATTTCCTTTTTTATTTTAAAGAAAGGGTGAAAAGCAATAAAAACAGAGTTCTTTAAAAAGATGATGGGAAACCGACGATGGCTATTCTATTGCATGTTGTTGTTTTCAATGTCGTTGCTCAGATTATAAGATGCAGGCAGGCAAGGTTGGTCAGACAACTTAAGCAGTAGCTGTTCCTTTCAACGAACTAATAGAAGTGGGCTTGTTGGAAAATCACTGGCTATGTTATGCGGAATCCTTAAGGCTGGGCTGAGTATTAATGTGAGGTTGAGTCTAGATTCCTTGTTGGAGTGTGGAAAAAACGAGAATGTATTATAGACAGAGAGATAAGCCCATCAAGCAAGGCTGCCAGGACAGCATATGTAAAGAATGCAGCAGAGTGTCTGAGGAGGCTTGCCACGGCCTGGAAGACCCAGGCATTGCGAATTTCTGTGCAGATGGAGTGTGGGCCCACGTGGATTCACCAAGCACCTACGTGAGTCTAGGTAGTGGCAGTGCTGACGGAGAAGTGAGGAAGTCTCTGTGCAAATAATCTGACTTACTGACAGGTTGAAAAAGTCATAAATATGGAGCTTCCTGGTCCAGAGTGTGAAGGTGTGTAGCAGGAGGCTCTAAAATTCATGTTTATAACTAGTATTTCCGAAGACTTGACCTCAAACCTTTTTTAACATGTTCCTCTGGGCTTGGTCATAGTCTTGGAGTAGTGCACTGGTGGTCCCTGGGCATTGTCCTGTGCCCCTGTCAAGAGCTAATGTTCTTAAGCCAGCCAGGAGGAGCCATCTGGAAGGTTCCTTGCTCAGTGAGTGCACTTGTTTAAGACAGAAACAGAGTAGGAGAAAGCAAAAATCTACAGATAATTGAGTTATATTGGCAAGGAGGTGGTGATCAGAAGTGTTT
>PVKN010031649.1:0-12439 GCA_004027915.1 Capromys pilorides | reverse complement strand
ATTAAGACCTCAGTCTGTGCCAGGCATACTGCTAAAGACTATGATATGCAAAGATAAATATGTTCAAGGAGCAACTGAAGAGGTATGTGGTCTGCTCACTTGGAGACAGTAAAAAAGAATAGACTCATTGTATAAGGTGACACAAAAATAATCACAGGCTGTGATTGTAAATTGCATGAGATACCAGATCACATTGAAGATTTTTGGCACTCATGCAACTTATGAATGAAATGTTTAATGAAGTCTAATGTGGCAATGGCATGCAGGACCCTGAGCTCCACATCTCGCTTGAGTCATTTCTAACTAAGATAATGAGGTCCTGGTCCAGGATGATGAAGAAAATAGTGAAGAAAACTGGCAAATTCAGCACATACTTCATTGAAAAGAAGACAAATAAACCACAATGAGAAAAAGGGTTCAGATAACTTGTTGAGAGGACAAAAAAAGAACTTAGTTAAAGACTGGTATAAGTACTCAGGTTGGAAGAGTAGGACTGAGTAGTTCCAATCATCAAGATAGACACTTGGAAATAACAACTTTGCAGTGAGATACTTAGTTAACTGTGTTAGTTTATGGTGAAAAACAAGCATGTAGGGCAATGTCAGACACAGGTGCACAGTCTAAGGGAGCACAGGAATGAAAAGCCTTAAACACTGCAACCTCATGTGAGCAAGACTGGGACAAAGGAGTAATGAAGTCAAGCTGAAGTACTTTACCTTGCTGGATCTAAAAGTCGTGTTCTGAATCTTTCATTTTAACTGTTGTGGACTTGCAGTTCTGTTTACTTGTGTTCTGTTTCTACCATTCTGCCAACTATCTCTCTACCACCTCCTCGCTTCTTCTCCAGTTCCCATCCCTACCAACATTAGCCAATACATGAGCACCCATTGATTAATTCTCCACACTTCTGCAACACTAGAAAGATAGACACCTTGGACAGAGTGAAACACAGACCCAGTGACCCAGTCAGATTATTGTTGCTATATGAGAAATAAATGATGCAAGCTGCTCATGAAAACAAAAGGCTCATTTACTCAAGGTTCTAGAGGCTAAAATCTAAATATCATGGTTCAGACTTTGTGCTGAGGGTCAAGCCTTGGCTAAGCATGAATAGCAAGGGGGAAAGCAATGCAGGAACAAACATCTCCAACCAGGTACAGAGAGGATGAGAAAGGTGTGGTTTGCTTCTCTTATTCATCAAGAGAACACATAGAACTACTTCACATTTCCACTTCACACTACCTCCCAAAATCCCACCTTACAACTCCTCAGGAACATCTCCTTGGAGACCAAATCTCCAGTCAGAATGGCCCTTGTGGAACACACCAACCACACCCAAACCACAGCACACAGCTTTCCTAAGTATTCCGTGTTCTGTGCCTCCTTCCCATCTTTTCTACAGTTAAAGGGCCATGTGCCCAGTTCTAGTGGGAAAACTGACAGGGAAGCAGTGTGCACTCAACTCAAAGCAGACTCTGTGTCCTCTGTGCTCCTGTTTCCTTTTCATGACAGCCTTGGAGGCCATGCGATCCAGACAGCGTCACCCAAGATAGAGGCCAGCCCACACGACTCACAGTAGACTCCTGTAAGCATGGAATAAATCTTGGTTGGGCTAAGCCTCTGAAATTTAGGGAGCGGTCTGTTGTGGCCAATGTATTATTGACAACAAATCACATAGCAACCTGGAGGATCCTGATGTTTGAGAACAAATGAGTTGTTTCTGTGTGAAGTTAAAAGAGAATCTAAAAGTAAGACAAAACCTTCTTTAAGAATGAGAATCTGTCCTACCTGTATCCCCAACTTGCCCCTTCCTTTAAACTTTTCATGTTTGACCCTCGGTTTCTACGTCATATTGATTTGAAATAAATAGGGATTCTCAAAGTCTTTTGTCATAGAGTGTGGGGCAAGCTACATAGGACACAAGGAACATAGCTGCTTCTACTTCTGTAGTTATTACCTAATTTGAAGAAAAAATCCACCAGATATTTATTACAGCATATTCCACTATGTTTGAATGTCACACAAACATGTAATAACAGTGAAAGAAACTTACTCACTAGTGTTATTTGAGAATTTTATGTTGAACTAAAATCAAAGTTTGACAATAATTGTGCTTTTCCACCTGATTACGGATATTGAATTCTTCTCAGATAAAATTCTATTCTATACTAGTTATGTGGCTGGCTTCTTTTGTTTTGAATGTGGTGTTTATTCTTTGGTGAGAAATTATTGGTGGAAACTTTTTGTGAGTATGTATATTCTCCATAGAAACAATTCTTTTTAAGGGGAATAAATAGAAGAATACAGGAGTCACTGGGAGGTTCAAAGCCAGAACTGTCTGCTTGGAGTTAATCATATTTTCCTTCCCAAACTCCATAAATAGCTGAGATTGCGGAAGTGACATGCAGTGGATTAGAGCTTATACAGTTCAAGGAACAAGATATTTACAAAGTTTTGGCAGGAAATCTACTCTGTGCTAACACTATACATTTTCCCACACAAATCTAATGGGAAGGGCATTTGGTTCCTTATTTGGCTGTGGATGGCTCTTCACCAGTCTGTGAAATTCCTACTCTATCACAAACCAAAACTGGAAACTATGACACACAAAAAATTTGATTCTTTTCATACTGAAAATCAATCATAACGTTAAGTTTACACAATCATACAGTTAGAATAGCTGAGTTTTTTTTTTCTTTCAATTTTCAGAATGACCTAATAGAACCATCTTTTTGGCTGAGATGACTGAAGGCAATCTTTGAGGAGACAGCTGTAGACAAAGCTTATGTAAGACACAAGATGGAATATCCAAAGATCAATGGTTGGGAAAGCTGGTAAGTTTAGCAAGATATAATAATTTAATTGAGGAAGAGTGTAAGAAGCAAGGTTCCAGAAGCAGTTGTTTCTCAAAGCAAGTATCTATTCTGAAACATAGATTGTATCATAAAATAAGGTGTTCTCTAAAATGTAAAAAGATAAAATAATCATCAAAGTGGATCAAGACTCACATGGAACTGCTGATGATTGCAAAGTTCTCATATTATTGGGAAAAAAGAGCTCTTAGAATTTTGAACTTTTAGAATTTTGACACAGGGAGGAACAAAGAGGAGTAAGAGGAGCTTTCTTAAGTCTTTGAGACTCAGTGTGTGCCAAGTGACATGGTGGCTACTCTATAAATCTTATATCTTTATTCTTCAAAATGCCCTCTTAAGAAGCTATGACTCTGGCTATACCCCTCTTGGTGATAATGATATGAGACTTGGAGGGCTAACTTTCTCTTTAAGTAGAGGTAACAGGATATAAATTCTATCATGGGTGTTAAACCCTCATTTTGTTTCCTTAGGCCAAGGTAACTGAGAATTTAGAGTACATGCACATCATTTTACCCTGCCTACTCTCTTACATGGACAGAGAAAGACAGAGACAGACAGATATATGACAGAGAGAGAGGGACAGAGACCGAGACAGAGACAGAGAAACAGAGAAGAGAGACAGAGGCAGAGACCTGAAAACAATTACTGAAAGACAAAAACTCAGAATCCAGGCAAAGGCAAATTTCTGGTACCTGAGTATTTTCTGCAGATCTAAGTGGTTCCCTTAGTATTTTCTAGAGGATTGTGTATTTATATGATTTTTTTTATTAATTCATTTTCAGTGACTGACTTCTGAAACACTGTTAAAATTCTAAGCAGTAAATAGGTCCTATTTATGCCCCCTGTCATCTCTCCTTCACCAGAAGTCCTTCCATAAATCTTGAATTATCTTCTTTATGTTGCTATAACAAAACTCTGAAGGTAGGAACCTTATAAAGAAAAGAGATTTATTTTTCTCATGGTTTTAAAGGCTGAAAGTCCACCAATGAGAAACTCTACCTGTTTGACCAATAGTTGGCCAGGGCTGCACCATAATATGGTGTGTTATAGTTTATGTATAGGTGTCTACTCAAAGCCTCATGCAGTCATGGAGCAGACTTATAGAGGTTGTCATTAAGTCATAATCCAGTGCTGGGTCTATTGCTGTGAGTGATGCTGGGATTAAGGATATGATTGCTAGACTCACCCTTGGACTGATAGCCTGAATACAGTATAAGGAAGGGAGACAGGTTTCCTCTGCTGCTGCTGGCACTGTCCCAGCCTTTTTGCTCTTGTTGTTTTGCTATTTTCTACCACCCTGAACTGCTGCCCTCTTCCGTGTGCCACTCTGCCTTGGAGCCAGCCAAGTATAGACTGAAACCTCTACCAACTATGAGATAAATAAAACTTTCCTTCATGAATTTTGAGTGTTGGGTACTTTGACCCAGTAATGAGAGAACAGTGGACAAAACAGAATTTGGCACCAGGAAGTGGGGATATTGCTGTGACTATATTTGACCATGTCATGCAAGAGCCCTTGGGAATGGTTTGTGAGTAGAGATAAGAAATGTTCAGAGATGTCCCCTGAAAGACAAGTGCTGTAATGCTGTCAGCTGTGCTGCATGGGAGATTCTGTTCAGAGCTCAGAAGACCAGAAGGCTAATAAGAATCCCGACTGTAAATACCAGGCTGGAGAGGTTACTTCTGGGAAGAAGGACTATATTGATTGTTGGGCTCCAGATGGTGTGTGTTATGACTTGGCAGAAAGTTTATCTGCATTTGCTAGAGACTTTACCTGAGACTGAGATTAAGGGTGGTGGACTGATTAATCTGGCAAAAGAAATTTCAAGACAATCAAATATTGATGCAGTGACATGGCTATTATTGGAGTTTTTAGTAAGATTTATGTTGAGAATCAGGAGCAAAGTGGCCAGCACTATTATTTAAAATGTTGTAAGTTTGTCCAGAAAGGAAGCATCAATAAAACTGTGGACTACAAAGACAGATCCCAGATGATCTCCATTGATGATAAGGAACATGATAAAAGAGATGGTCTGAGGGTGTCACAAAAAGCAAGAGGTTCTAGTCTTTGCAGCTTCAAGACTACAAAAGTGAAAGACTTTGCTTTGAGGAGAAAAGTGCAGAGCGCCATGTTCCAGAATGGCAGCAGAAGGGGCTTGCCAGGTAGGTAGCTCAATGGATTAAAGCACATAACTCAGAAAATTCACTCAGACCCTGAGGACCTTGGTTCTATGCTCTCCTCCACATGAAGCATGTCACTTACCCTTAAGGCCATCTGAGTCATTCAAGAAAACAAACTTCAGAATGTGGTAACCACACCAGATTCTAGAATGACAGTGTTATAGAGAAATTTTTGCTTGAAATCAAACTCAGAGTACTCAGAAATTGAGGCAGTTCCCCTATAGCCAAGAGAGAAGAAAACCTTCCTACTAGTCTAGCTGGCTGCAGACCTTGGCATCACCCATGTGTCATTGATTTCAGCCACATGCAGAATACAAGAGTTCTGAGGTTAAGAAGATTTTCACCTAGATTTCAGGAGAAAGCCTGGGAAGTCAGATAGTGTGTCCCTGAGAGGACAGTATGTGAAGCAGAGAGTGAGAAGTATAATGTGCAGTGGAGACCCTAGAAATTTGGAGAAACCAGGAACATGACTCATCTAAGGAAAGCTTCAAGAGAGAGCAAAGCTAGCCTAAGAGGGAAACCACAGAGGTGGAGCCACTTGGAGTTCATAATTTGCCACAGATTGCTTCAGATGTTACACATGGAGCTATAGGACTTAATGATTATCTTTCTGGATTTTAGACTTGCTTTAGTGCCAGTGCTTTCTGTCCCCCTGTTTGTACCTTTTGAAATGGTAATATTTTCCTTGTGCCACTGAATGATGGAAGTGTTTAACTTTTCATTTGTACAGGCCCTCACAGCTATGAGTTTCCCTTAGATCTTGGATACTTTGTACTTGAACTTTTCAGCAATGCTGAAACTGTTCGGACTTTTGCAACTCCTAGAAAAGGATTAAAATGCCTGTTGCATAAAGAGATGAACATGAATCTTTGCAGGTCCAGGGGAAGAATGTTATGATTGTGTCTAATTGTTCCCGCAAAGCTTCCTGTATTTATGGGGTAGACTTCTAGAGTTTATGATCCAATTTATGATCCAGTTCTGGGATTATGGCTATGAATGCTGCTGGGATTATGTATGTGAGTGCTACACCCACTCTTGGACAGATAGCCTGAATGCAGTATAAGGAAGGGAAAGAGATTTGTCTCTGATATTGTGGCCCCTGTTCCCACCTTCTTGTTGTTTAGTTTTTCTTGCCACCATGAACAGCTATTGTCTGGAATCTGCCACTATGCCTTGGAGCCAGCCAAGTATGGACTGAAACCTCCACTACTGAGAGATAAATAACCCTTTCCTTCATTAATTTTGTTTGTTGGGTAATTTGTCACAGCAAGGAGAGAGACAAAGCCTAGACATGGTGGATGATGTCATCATATATCAAAGAGGGCAGGATCATGTACTGACACAGCAAATAATGGTCCCAGAGGGGCTAGTTGAATTCCCACTGTCATAGGAACTAGTAAGAGTGTTGTAGGAGCAATAATAACCCTCTGCAAGACAAGGAGAGCACACTCAGCAACCCCACAACCTTCCACTGAGCCTTACCTTTTAAATACTCCATCTCCTCAACACTGACATATTGAGGCCACTCTTAGGGCACATGATCCTTCAGGGAGCAAGCCACTTCCCACCTATGACACATCTCAACCACGAATGGGAGCTCAGCCTAATTGAAAGACTTTGCAGTCACATTTCCTGCACTCAGTGGTCTTCAAAATTATACCCATATCTTAGATGCTGCCCTTGTATGTGTCATGCTGTGGCCCCAGATATTGATAATGGTCCTAACCACTCATGAGATTAAACACCAGCCACAAAGTTCTCAAAGCTACTCTCAATATAAACCATTTCTTTAGCTAAGGGCATTCTCTTCAGATCCTCCCATGGCCTCAGCAGTAGTTCTGTACTTAAAATTCACTTTCTGTTTCCACTACTGGGTATGCCACCATGTTTTACTAATGCAAATATAGCAATAAGCACTAACCAGAAGCTACTTTGGAAATGTCTGTGGGTTTGCAGTAATAAAACTATATAAGGGATTGATTTAAATGATGGGAAAAATTTTCTCCATTCAGCCCATTGGAAAGTATGCAGAACTATTTTTATTTAGTTAGCCTGTGTGCAATGTTTTATAGATTGGCTCCGAAGACAGAGCCACCAGCAATTCCTCCCATACCGCCCGTACTGGCAAAAGGGGAGTATGTTTCCCCCAACACTTGAGTTAGGAATTGCCTTTTGTCTTTTGATGTGCTTTGTTCAACAGGTACAGAGATGATTTTGGGATCAGTAGTGATCTGCGTTGTTCTCTTGGAGAGTGAGCCACTGACACAGCAACAGGAAGAGACAGACAGACAGACAGACAGACAGACAGACAGACAGACAGACAGGCAGGCAGGCAGGCAGGCAGGCAGGCAGGCAGGCAGGCAGGCAGACCAAGACACAATCAGTCCTTAACTATTTGAATCACTACAACAGAGGTTCCAGACACATAAAAGAAGCCAGTTTAGAATTTTTATTTCAGTGAAGCTCCTTACTCAACTCAATGTGACCATCAATTGACACTAGCCCATGAGTAAAAGGACTACTCTGCTCCCCACCTCTAAGTGTTGCTTTCACCCACTGTGTTCAGATGATCTGTATGCAGAAAAATATAATGGAAACTAGGCATGCCATTTACTCTCTATCCTGCTAATATTCAATATATATTAATTTTAATAGATTTACTCCCACTACTATTTGTAAAGATCCAAGGATAAATATCCCTGGAGGAAAATTTCCTAAATTCTCTGCCTAACACTCCCTATGTTCAGTCCAAGAGCAGCTTCCAATAGTGGCTAAGATAGATTCCAAAGGGTCAGGGCCAGCCATGGGGTTCTTTTTTTGGAAGGGCCTCCTGGGGATGAGGAGAAGTAGCTTTCAATCCAGTTCCTGATCAAGAACAGCTCCTGATGAAACACAGCACTCTCAGGAGTGAGCTCAAGAATGACGTTATCTCTGTATTTGTTACTTAACAACTTGACACTACTTTCTGTCTCACACGATATTACATACAAACAAGTACTTCCCATACCCAGTTGTTTGTCTTCACATATTCACTGAAATTCCACACCAGCCTGGCAGGACTTGGGTTTGGAATGGACTTTAGCTGATGTTTAACATTCCTTATTTTAAATACCATGGATTAGGCTATAGATTTCAAGGAAAAGGACAAATATTTCCCTGAGAGGTTGTTATAAAAAGAAACTTCCAAATAAGATAATTACATCTATTTTCAGAAAGAACAACCAACAGTCATGTTTTATAGTATATTTCATCTGTGAAAGGTCTTTATTAAAGGGTATATTTGCCTATTCTATTTTCAACCAGCAAAAATCCCACCAGGGGAGCAGCAAGGAGGCCTCTGGATAGCTCTTTCAGACCACCAGAAAGCTTTTGGATAAATTGCCAAGTCACTATTCTGTATATGATGGCTTGATGGCCCAGAGATCATTTGAGTCCCCACAGGTAGACAGCTGTTAAATGTCCCTGAACGTCACTGGCTCCTGGAAATAAAGCAAAGATGAAGCTGTTTGCAGCTGTAGTCAACAGAGATGCCATCTGCTTGGCTCTCCGGAAGCTCTTCGCCAAGGACTTTGCATCTCTCAGCTTCACGGCAGATCGGGCCATTTTCTTTAGGGAGCTGGCTTGAAGGTCACCTCTCACCATCTCCAGAAGGCATTTCCAGAAAGAAGCACATGGCAGCCCTGACCCTTTGGAATCTATCTCAGCTACTGTTCTAAAACTGTTCCAAGGACATGGAGGAAACAGAGAGTTCATGAGACTTTCTCAAAGTGGTATTGTTTGGGATTAGGGAATTGTGGCCATTCTTCCCAGCATGAAAACATTTCTTCCTAAAAATTTACCTGTCTTGCATCTCCATCTTCGGTCTCCTTCATTTGAGCACCCCCTTCTCTGAAATATTTTCTTCCTCCAATCCTCAAGCACAACAGCAACTGATATATGAGTCCTCTACCCTCTACTTTTCTATTTCTGAATCTTCATTGTTTGCTTCTTTTCAGCCCTCAGCCACTCTTTCTACATCATGAACAAACATACCCATATTTCAGCCACATCTCCAACTTTCAGCTGCATGTCTCCTGTTATACTTTCTAACTTTTCCAAGTCATGATTTCCAAAGCAAAAGAAGTCATATTTCAACCTGAAAGACAGATGACTCTGCACTTTACATCCTGCTGACTCAAGCTCTGACAATAAACAGCCTATAAGCTGTTCATTTCCCATGCCCAGTGTTATCACCATAAATTGAGAGCTTCACCTCCTAAAATCTGGACACTTGCAATAATCTTCTCAATTTTTGTCCTTAACCCTATCATTTGATTCTGTCTCTTTTTTATTTTCTCCTTAACTCTATTATTTTGACTTAATCCTATTATTTTGAAAACTACCCTACATACATATCCTAGAGCAAGTGTGCCTAAATCCTGGCCAAAGCCAGGTTCATCTGTGTTTACATTTGCTCTCTATTGCTTGCACTACCAAATGATTCCCTCCTCCTGCCCCGCTCCAGATCAGTAGAGAACTAGATTCTCACAGAGACTCAAACCCTATGTGAAATGCATAAGATGGGGTGAGGAATAGATTATGTACTTCTTTGAATTATCCTGAAATCATCCCCTCCCCTCCTGGTCAGTGGCATAATGTTTTCCATCAAATGAGTTCCCAGTGCCCAAACTGTTTCCCTATAGAAATTATAACCTGGTAATTTCCCCAAATTATGCCTCTGGTCAAAAATGTCCAGTTGTTTCTATGTTCAGTATAAATGCATTTACACTGTTTTTTAAGGACTTTTACACCATGGCTTTGTCAGCACCTGTCTCTTCTTCTCAGACATTCTCACTGCACCCCAAGATTTTCTTTCCAACCCTTCCTATTGCTTATTTTGGGTTACCTTGCTTGTCTACATCTTTCCACTGCCTATCTTTCCAGACCTATCTATTCAACCTTACGTTCAATATATATATATATATATATATATATATATATATATATATATATATGTACACATACACACACACACACACACACTTTTGAAATGGTGGAAACCTGTAGAACAAGGCATCATGGGAGAACTTTAGATCATTGGGAGCTAACCGCACAGGGATAATGAGACTCCCACTTCTTCTTTCTTTTCTCTACCATCTCCTGGCCCAAAGTGGGCAGTTTTCCTCATTCACTCCCTTGGAAAACTGCTATGTCATTCCAGATTTAAAGTAACAATTGACTTAAAGTAACAAGGTCAGTCAATCATGGACTGAAATCTTCAAAATTTGCACCACAATAAACCTTTATTTCTTGGGAATAGATTTCTCTCCAGGATTCACTGAAGTGGTAGAAAATAGAGGAACACACTGAGCCACTGTGTTGAACAAATGCAGCCTGCAGCTAGTGCTGCTTATTTGAATCACAATGATAAAGTTATCTTACTGGGTGGTGCAATGTGTGGTCATGCGACAGACACTGCTACCTCAAAGCCTTTGCCCCTTCCTAGTGTTTGCCTCCATATTCTTCTGTGGCCCCTGTCAGCGTTTTCTCTTTTCTCAAACTGCAGCCAGGTTCCTTTCCTTTGGGAAAAGTTCTCCCGTCTACCCCAATTTTTATTCCACATTCACGGAGCAATTTTTGACTTAAGTCATTATTCTGGCACTTGTGTCCACTGAGCACTTGTATCAGTTTGGCATCCTTTGTGTGTGATCTGTTTCTGGGATCAGAGTAAAACTTCCTCCAGGGCAGGAACTGCCTCTGATATGAGTAGCTTCAATGTTCATTTAAAACAAGGCTCCTGATGACAGTTTCAAACATTTTTTCTCATAAATATTACCTAAGGAATAAGATTCTTTCAATAGTATCTGTGCAGGAAGATTTGCAGAAAGAGAGTGGATGTTTCCTATAACCATACATCACTCTTTTCTTTAAGTCTGATTATTTAATTTTATATTCCACCAAATTGATTCTCATTGGTCATGATGCCATTCTGAATTAGCAGTCAGTCAGTGTGGTTGTTGCTTTGTGGAAATTATTGCTTATGGCATATCCACTGCTGGAATTTCTCTTTTCCTTGGACACTGTCACTGCACCCCATGATTTTCTTTCCAACCTTCCCTATTGCTTATTTTGGGTTACCTTGCTTGTCTACATCTTTTCACTAGACCTTTGTTTTTTATCCCTTCTGTTGTCTCGCTTCAATTGCTCAAAGAAGATGGCAACTCTCAAGTCTGTGTCCAACCCTAACCCCTTTTTTAGGCGCAAGACATGTTTTCCACTGCCAGCCAGAGACCTCCCTTCTGCTGTTCTTCAAATCCTTCATCCTCAACACTTTCTCATTTCTCCTCTTCTTTTGGTCTTGATTAATGAAATTGCTGTCCTTTGGAGCTCCTGTCATTGGACCATTCTATCCATTTCTCAGTCCCAACACTGCCCTTGTTCCCCATAGATTTACATTGCGGGCATTTTCTCTCCTTTAAGATTATGCTCATATGTCCTTCATTTAAATCCCTTGTATCCACAACAGAGATTAACACTCATGGCTATGGCTGTCAACCTTGGAAATCTTAGTGCTTTAAAAAGCAAAGGCTTGTTGCTATGAATTTACTCAAATTCACTGTAGGTCGAATGATCTTCAGTGTGTCTCTCCTCCTTGTGCGAGGTCAGTATTGATTCTACGGCTGTCTTATACTCTGCTATCTCAGTGCATGTTTCTATAGTCTCTGACCAAGAGGAGAGAAAGAGGAGGGCCTAAACTACCTCTTGCTGCCTTAAGCAGAAGGTGATACAAGTTAGAGGCAGCAATAGAAGTCACGGTATACTGAACAGAATGAGTTACATGTTCTAATTTAACTGCAAAAAAGTCTGGAAAATACAGAGACACATGGACTATATGGTGAGTGCTAAGTGTCTGCTAGTCTCTTGTCTTCTCATACCTGGACTACTGCCACATTTCCAAAGTGTTTCTACTTTTTCTTTCTCCATACACAGTCACTAGAGAAGTTTTATTTATTATTTCTATTTTATAAAGCAAAAAACTCATCATGCATTTCCCTTCAGCATCTATCAATGCATCTCCACTATTTATAGAATAAAACTTATATGGCCTCAAAGCACTTTTCCAACTAAACCTCCATATCTATAAACCCTTAGCTAGAACCACACCAGATGAAATATTCTGAACATTCTGTTCGCTCTCTCACTTTCATGTCTTAGTGCATATGGTACCCTCTTCCCGGAATACACAGAAAATGTAATTTAAATGTTTTGACTTTGCTCTGAATTGTTATGTTAATGTAAACACTGAAAGTGGATCCATACCGAAAAAAAATATAAGTAAACAAACCCAACTCTTATAGCTCCCCTTATCTTAGGCAAACAGATCTAAGCTTTGTTTCTTCTTTTCT
>PVKN010031648.1:0-12438 GCA_004027915.1 Capromys pilorides | reverse complement strand
CAAACCTAATCTGGTCACACTGACTCATCACTAATATGCACAGCTTGCTGCCAACTGATCTTGCAATTGCTAAAATAAAGATGAAGTAGTTGTCCTTTACAAGAGTATTGGAAATCTCTACTGTCGGCAAAAATAAGGAAAGTACAGAAGATAGATGCTTGGACTTCAGGTTGTAAATTGCTGATGTGGAGAAGAGAATAATTGACCATGGTATCTTTTCATACTCTCGGAAGATACCAGCAAGTAGTCAGCTATTCCACTTAACTGAGACTAGTCTTGATTAGATTTCAGTAATAACTTTTCATGTACTCACTGTGAGTACCACCGGCACTCATTAAAATCATCCCTCTAGGGATGATGCATGCTGCCCTCAGGTTGTTATCTGCTATATTGTCCTTCAGAGAGCTTGGCCATAGGGTTTTTTTTTTTTTTTTAACTTTCTTGAAAAATTTAAAAATGCTAGAGAGGATAGGTAGTAGTCACTGAGCAGTAATTATGTACTTGAACTTTTGTATTTTATATGAAGACTTCATTAAATCACTTATAAATATCCTCTGGGGTTAATTTATTCTTTCCATTAAACTATTGGCTCCATGCATCCTACTGTACTTACCCTGGTAGTTCAGTAGAAAAGGCAGAGATGTAAAATGACCTTCCTCACCATCTGGATCCTCTAATCACTGTTTCTATATAGGCCCAAGCTTAGAATTTCCTTCTATTCCATGTAACATGAGAAAACTAGAAGGAACTTCAATATTGGGAGGTAGCATATTTAATGCTTCAGACTCTGGGAACCATTCCTGGCCTTATCCTCAATCCAAAGACCATCTCAAGTCAAAGTAAACACAAGAAAATCTATGAACGACCTGTCACAGCACTGGGAAAGACTTGATCATATTGGTTTCTCCTCACTTTAGAGATAAGAGGTTCTGAAGCCCAGAGATAGACTATATGTACAGCATAATACAAAGAGTACAGCTCAGCTTAAAAACCAGGTCTCAAAGGCCTCTCTTGTCAAAGCACCTATATCTGACTGCACTTAGCATTTCTTTCTCCACGTAGCTCCACAGTCTCCCATATGTTACCCTCAGAGTTGAGAAGGGATGTAGATTTTAGGGGTAGGCTCAGAAAGAATCATCAGGAAATGAAAAGATCAAGTTAGCATCTAAGATTTGCAGAAGACAATCAACCTCAACACATCCATTGCTGAGACTGGAGTTGGCAGTGCAATTGTTGGCACACTATCTCTTGCTTGTTTTGATTTATCCATTGTCTGAAAGATGATCCAGAAGTTGAGCATTACTTCTAAATCATTAGGTTTTTCATTGTAAGTGACAACCTTTGCATTTTATTAGCATGGTCTACTTTTTAATAAGCCTTTATAGAACCAATATATCATAAAAACATCATTAAAACATTCTTCTCTACTGGTTATAAATTGTCTTGATGGTGCTGTGACTACATCTCCCAGTACACTTTTGACAGAATGAACTTCAAGGTATAGCATGTCATTGTCACAGAAGAAGGATGATTTTGCAGCCCAGACTGATTATTCTCTAGGAAAAAAAGCACAGGGTGGCATAAAAAAGGGAGACAGGTGACTGTAGTATTGTATCAGAACCTGATGGACTTAGATGTTATACTCTGAAAAAAAAATATTCAACTTCTCTGAGCCTCTTCTATATCTATAAAATCAAATGTGTCTTGTCTAGCCCACAGGATTACCCTGAAAAGCAAATAAGACATTGCCTGTGAAGTCATTTTTGGAGACTAGGGTTTTTTTTTCCTCCAGAAAACAAACAGATTTTGGCTTGCATAATGTTTATTAGAGAGTGGCCTTGGGATCATCTCCCTAGAGGAGAAGAGTAAGAAACACTGTCGGGTCAGGGTGAAGTATAGTAGTTGTGCATCTCACTCACAACCTCATCCACAAACTATGAGAAGACTTAGAGATAACATGGGCTATCAGCCTTGTCTCAACTCTTGCTGACCAAGCCTGTGTAGCGGGCACCAGTAAGCCAATGAATGTTAGTTGCTTGAGGAGGAGCTGTGAGCCTGGCCTAGGTGGCGCTTCAGTTAGTCAGTGGTGGTAAGTCTCAAGTAAGCTCTCTGAAAATGAGCAAAGTCAGAACAACTTGATCAAGGTGCAACACACATTGTATGGAGTCCAACAGTCAATGCAGCCCTTCTTCCCATCAGAGACCTCTCAAGCCAGGTTTTTGGCAGCTTTCTGGTCTTCTGAGCTCTGACCAGCATCTTCCATACATAGCAGCCTAAGGTGTTCCAGCTCAGCATTTTCAGCTGGTATCTCTGAGGTTTTCCAAATTCTTTCAACAAACCACACTAAAGGCTCTTGAAACACATGGTGAACTATGGTCACAGCAATGACCCCACTTCTCTAGTACTAAATTCTGTCTTAGTCACTTTTCTCTTGTTGGTGAGATAAAATACCCAATGCTCAAAGCAGAATGGCAGAAAACTTTATTTAGCTCACAGTTTGTAAAAGTTTCAGTCCATAGTCAGCTGGCTTCATGGCAGTGTGGCACATGGCAGAGGGGCAACAATACATGGCAGTAGAAGACAGAAAAAGCAACAAAAAGCAGCAGAGACAGACACAAACCCCTTGGTGTCCCTTATATGGTATACAGGCCACCTGTTCTAGTGCAGGTATAGCATTCAGACCCTTAATCCCAGCCCTGAGCCATGAATCAGTCACAAACACTAGAAGTTCACCCCATGATGGCATGAAGCTTTACAGGAACACCCAGATACAAACTATAACAATATGCATTGAGGTAGATAGTGCTTCCAGGGTTTCATGGAACTCCTTATTGTTTTAGGAAATTTAAAAAAGAAAGACAAGAAAAACTATGGTTCGTGGTGCTGGAACTATTCTCAAGAACATCCTTACGAATGCCCCTACCTCATGCATATCAAAGAGAAGCCACTGAAGTATGAAAAACTTCCACAGAAATAAGGGCATGGAGAAGTGCAAATATTTCCACACTCTGCTCATTGAAGAAAAACGTTGATATAGGTAGAATTTGCCACGCCCCTCTTTTTTTTATTTAAGGTTGGAGCTTTCTCAAACTCCCTTCTCCCTCATCCTCCCCCCTTTTTTTTTGTCTTTTTGAGACAGGGTCTTGCTATGTAGTTCAAGCTGGTCTTGAACTCACTTTGTAACCCAGACTATTGTCACACTTGCAACAATCCTCCTGCCTCAGCCTCCCAAGTACTGGGATTACAGGTGTGTGCCACTGTGTCTGGCCTATTTCTCCCTTTTGAATACCTGTTCCCAAATCTTGTTTTTATATCAAGCCATAAAGTTGCTGAAAACTTTTTTTGGTCAACTATCTCAACATCTATATTTAACAGAAGTATAATAAGATTCTTTTCTTCCAGCTCTAACACTATCCACTTCAGAGTCCTCTCACTTCTCCCTGAAATTCTGCTCACCATGGTTGCCAACCTGGAGTGGTGCCCAGATCCTGATGGGTTGCAATATTTGGTTCCAGTTCCCTTTCAAGTCAGGGCTGTTTTACCTGTGTATTCATTTTGAGCACAAGGAAACGGAATTCCAAGAGACATACAAATGTACCTAAATTCTTTCCTGCCCCATTATGGAAAAGCAGTCTGCTGCTAAGAGTCATTTATCCCCACAAAGATAGCGTCTCCTCTTCTTTCCTACTGGTCACTATGTGCAAGATTCTTGAAATGAAAAGAGAAGCTTTACTTTACAGCTCAACGAATTCTACTCATATTCTTTGCCTGAAATGCTCCTCCTTGGGTGATTGCTAATCCCTCAAAGCTCAGTGTTGTGAGGCTTTAAAGGATAAAATACATCAAGAGTGATTGTGACAACCACTCTTCATTCTACTCTTTGAATAGGCTTATGTATTCTGATTATTGGAGACAGAGATTTAAATACAGATCTTTCTTTCAAGGTATTTACCATGTCTCTGAGATGGGCATATAATCCTTGTGAAGTGTCCCACCTCTTCTTCAGCCAGGGCTTCTGCAAGCCCCACCCATCTATATGTTTCTGCATGCTAAGATATGTTACATGATCAGGAACCACAGGATCTGCACTCTCTTGGCAGCTTTATTATATGAGGCTTTATGATTTAGTTCTTAAATATACATGACCTTATGCTGGTGGTTCAAAAACTCTGTAAGTCTATTTCTTGAGTCTCTATAGGATACAAACTCAAACCCATACTTGAGCTATGTGTCTGTTTTGATTAAATGACTATCTTTCCACAATTGATGAGTCAGTCTGCTGCCAAGAGACCAACTGGTTTCTCCAAGGAATAGTATCATATTAGAAACTCCACTGTTTTCAATTTGTGCTAGTTTGGACACACAGTGATAATAAGTTTTCACTTGCTTGTTTTTGAGACAAAGTACTATCTTTAAAAAAGCAAAAAAATCTTCTTCTCTACTATTATGGATACTTGACTCAATTCCCCATGATGTCAAAAGCAAGATGACCAATAACAGAGACTGATTGACATGTGCTAACCAAGTCATTTAATCTATTTGGTTGCTTGACCTCTGCTGCAATAGAAACTTTATGGAGTGTGTGGCATGCAATGCAAAGATTTTCATACATTGAGCCTCCTGCCATGCACATACCACACCTAGTCCCTGGTCTTCTCTCTTCAATTTATAACAACTACCCCAGTAGATGGCTACCAAGGGTAGGTTTGGATATGTTTAGAGTTTAGGCCTCATCTCTTTCCTCAATACCCATTCCATCACCCCTCTACTAGCTAATATCTGTGCTGGTCTTGGTTGCTTCTCTGGTATGGTGAGCCATGTCTTTAACCATGAGGGATGTGAACAGCTGGAGTGGAAGCTATTCTAGGTTATGAGAAGAATGGAAAATCAGAAGTGGTCCTGAGTGTTCTGCTCTCTAGGAATAGTTTTCTCTTAACAGTTTTTCTCTTTTCTATTTTTTATGACTAACTTTAAATTAAAATATAGTCATGGATTTTTCTGCTGTGACAGAGAATAAGCCAGTAAGCAAGACTGAGGAGAAACATCCTATGGCAGAGTAGTCAGAAAGCAGAGAAGGATAAGGGAGGAAGGAAGGAGATAGGCCTTTCCGGGGCAATCCTCCTATGTCTGATGTTCTCCAACCAGACATCACTCCCGAATTGCATTTAGCTATAAACTTACAGTGAACAAATACTCTGATAAGTATCATATCCTTCTGACCCTGTCACCTCTCAAGAGCTCTACCTATGAATCCACAAAACTCTGGGGGAACATCTAAATATAAGCCATAATAATCTTACAATGGATCTTTTTCTCCTTACTCCACTGGCAAGGAGCTTCTCCTACCTGCCCCACATAGTAACTGTTGTGAACTGAGACGGTGATCCTTGTACAACAATGACTGATGACATAGGAGTTGGTTCTCTCTATAGCTGGCTTTTCCCTATGCCTTTGTTTGTTTCATACCAGGAGTTTCACTTGCAATGTACAGCATGTTGCAGCTGGGTCTGCCTGACATCATAACATAATAGATGTGCCATAATCTGGTCCATAGTAGGTTGTTCAAGATGCATAGCCACTTGGGGTCCCTAAGTCAACTGAGAAGAATGATGATCAGAAGAACTCCTGAATGTTCTGCCCACTAGATATAGTTTTCTATTGGCGTGTCAGAAATTGTTTCTCAAAAAGCGTGTAATTCCTGAAAATGAGTAGCATACATTTGCTCCAGAAAACTAGGCATTTGTATTGTTGTTCTCTCACTGGGGCTTATAATAAACTTCATAAGATATCTTTGCTCTGCTATTACTTCTATCATAAGATCCTCAGATTCCCCACCTGCCCCTTATCCTGCTGCACAGGTTCTTTTCTACTGTGGTCTCACTGCAATATGCAGCCTTCCTTGCATCCAGTGTCCCTATATATGAAATGTGCTGCCTCAAGAAAACATGCAGAGTACTAATAGGTGCTCCGCATCCTTTGTGGTGGGAGATATGAAATTATTTGAATTTAACTTTGGAGAAGGTGTTCATGAATACCTGTAACCACTGAACCCTCCTAAGTTTTACTAATGTATCAGGTGTTATGGTCTTTATCAGGTGTATCTGTATGCTGGAAGACATAAGTTTATTTGTCAAGCCCCCAAAATGGTAACCATTTCTGTCTAATTCAATAAGAAGGTCATCAAAGTAGGTGGTTAATACAATATTCTGCCCAATATACAAATGATCCAGCTCTTTACAAATCATATTATAATGGAGGATGGAAAGATGTCAGTTTTTCATCATGAAGAGAAAAGACCCATACCCACAATTTATAGGAGAGAGGTTTATGTTGGTTCATGGTTTTCAGATTTGGTCCACAGTCAGTTAGTTCTAAGGCAGGAAGGGCATGGCAAGAGGATCTGATGGAGGAAAGCTGTTTGTGCGATGGCTTCTAGGAAGGAGAGAGTAAAGAAAGGAGCTAAGAAGAGAAAAAGACTCTTTCAGGTTACACCCACAGTGACCCACCTCCCATGACCAGATACTATCTTCTAATAGCATATTCAGCTATGCATTCATCAGTGGATTCATTTATTGATGCCTATAGAGTTTCCATGATCCAATCATCTAAAATCCCTACCTCTGAACACATGAGGCTTTTAGAGGACATCCTAGGTCTACACCGTAACAGAAGAGTTGTAACCCATAGAACAAAACCATTAGTGTATATTGATATTCATTTCATGTGAAATTCAAACTGTCATTGGCCTTCTATTTAATAGGGAAAGAAGATGAAACGTCTGTGAAATCAATGACCATATACTGCATACCTGAGGTCACAGTAATCTGCCTTTGAAAAAAATCACAACTGGAACAACAGCTGCAGCTGAAAATACTGTGCAGCTCTGTTTGGGGAAAGTGTCTTGCTATCATCTAGGATGCATCTGGCTTCTTTGTGGGCCAGACTGGGAAATAAAATGAAAATGTGATGTACATAATCATTACCACATCTTTAGATGTCATGTATAGCATTACTTTTTGCCATTTCCCACATGCAATATGGTTTTTATCTATGTTTTGAGAGACTGAGTACAGAAAGAGAGAAATTTCAGGAATCTCTATTTGTCTATTCCATTAAGGAAGTATTTTTCCCACAAGCCAAAGGATCCACTATTGAGACTGTGCCCTATGGTAATACACCATGTATAGCCAATTCTTTGTTTAGAGAATTGGAAACAAAATCTCTAAACTTAAGGATTTGAGGACATGATGGGTCTTCTGTGAGTTACAACTAATTCAGGTTTCAAGCACATTAACCAGCCCTTTCAGAAGAGGGCAATATTGCCATTTTAGATCTCCAGCTAATCTGCTGTGATCTGAATGGTTTTAGGTGTCCAAAATTCTCATGTGGAAACCAAACACCAAAGTGATGGTATTAAGATGTGGTAGAGATTTTGAGAGGTTCTTGATTCACTTGTAAAAGGAGCTTGAGGGAAGATTATTCCCTTCTACTCTGTGAAGATATAGCAGAAAGTTACCATCTGTGGGGAGTAGGCCCTTGCCAAACACTGAATTGGATGGCACCTTGAGATGGGAATTCCTAGTCTCCAAGGCTGTGAGTGATTTAAGTTATATAGTCTAAGATATTTTATTAGAGCAGCCTGAACAGACTAAGTTATTGGCCCCATAAGCAGTAGTTCTATAAATTCTTGTATAACTCCTTGCTCCTAGTGTTCAGTGACCCGAGGAAATGGCTAAGGTTCCTTTGACGAAAGATTGAGTGAATCGTTACTATGAATACTTAGAACTGGGTACCATGGCCATCCTTGAAATGGCCCCCTTTCCATTCAATGGATTTTGTATCCAAATGCTGTCAGGGGTGAGTGAGCTATTTAACTCCCAAGCCCTAGCCTGGCAGCTTTACTTCTGGACAATCTTGGTGCCAATAGGCCTCTTTTGAGTTATCTAGAAAACAATTCTGAGATAAAGGTGTTTATTACAGGATTTACTTCAGTCCACATTTCTGGGAGGGGGACAAGGGGATAGAGGGAGTCATCATATTGCAACATGGCCAACCCCAAGGAGCAGTCTGAAGCTACAATGCCCCTAAGGGCTACATAGCATTTGGCTGAGATGGTTGGGCCCCTACAACAGCAGCCTTCTGCTCCTGGATGGAAGTCCTGGCCCCAGGAAGAGTCATGGTTTAGGGGGAGGTAGCTTTGGAGATGAAACAATCTCTAGGGGAAATGACTGCTTGAAGTGTTTTACTGGCAGTACTTGCTGCATCCAGGAGAACAAGTTCAGCAACAAAGAGGGATTGGACCCGTTTCTCCAATCTTCATAATTAATACTAAAATATTATTAACTCTTGGGCTTGGCATATATCTTAGCAGCACAAACACCTGCCTGGGAAGCACAAGGTCCTAAGTTTGATTCCCAGTATGTATGTATGTGTGTACGAATGAATGAATGAATGAATGAATGAGTAAATAAATAAATAAATCACCCTAGTTCCCCTGCCCCACCGTCATCCCTCACTTTACCTTTCAAGGTAAGTTTTCCCTTGCCACATGAAGCTTGCCCATCTTTATTGTTTTCTATTAAATCAAAATAATTGATCCTTCTTCCCTGTCAATTTCTCAGCATTTTTGAAGGGCTCAGAGGGGACCATGGATAACAAAAGTCTTCACAGATTGTAGAACACATTATGAATGCTAGGAAATATTAATGTTATTACCATTAAGATTATTAAACACCAAGAACTGTTTGTTTAAAAAATATGCAGGAGCAAAGACATAGTCCCAATTTCACTTGTCTATTTTCTGTTGGAATTCTAAGAGGTGGAGGCAGGAGTATCACAAGTTTCAGCCCAGTTCTAGTCTTGATGATTTAGTGAGAACCTGTCTCAACCTTTCTACTCATCTATTGAAAGGAACAGTTAATGTTTACATGATTTTCTTTGTTAAAGTTTTGTTCGACTTTTACACTTACATCTGGTAAGCTGAATAACTAATCTGAAGACAATATACAATATAACAATTGTTGTTGAATTCCTATCATTTTGTTCAGTGAAATTCTGTATCACTTCTAATGTGTTTTGTTTTGTTTTATTTTTATTTTCTTAGAAGATAATAATAAGATAAGGGTTAGGATCCCTAGGGTTCAATGCCTAGAATTCCAAAAATTAAACTTCTCTTAGAAAACTGGCTTGGTCACCTAAGCTGATTGTGCGGAGTTTTGGCCTTGAGAATGATGTTTGTCACAGTTGTGCTGCTCATGGGTCTCCCCAAAAGCCGCTTAAGTATTAGAAAACCATCATTATCCTCTACCATGGGATCGTAAAGCCCTTGGGGGCAAAGATCTGATGCTCCATCAAGGAAAGAGGAGTGAAGCTTGGCACTGTTCTGCCAATTATTCCATTTGCTGGGCGCTATTTTTGGTTTCACACCAGCAGCATGAAGTTTGGGAGTGAGCTCCTACCACACCCAGGTTAAACAGTAGGCTCTTCATTTGCACAGTGGGTAGTTTTCATGGGTCATTGAAGAGGCAGGAAGGGTGATTAGCACTCTGGATCCACCACTGCCACACAGAGCCTGAAGTGGTTTCTGACTTCATCTCTTAGAAAAATGTAAGTATATCTATAGAGCATCAGTCTGTAAAAGTACAAAATGAATACATCATGTTCCCCTTCACTTGGGAGTTGGCAAACTACAGCGAATGTTTTTCCTGCAACAAATCAGAGACTAAGCCAGACACTGAAGCCCCAGCCTGCACCTGTGTGTGGCAGCTCTGTCTGGGGAGTAACCCGGCATGATCTACAGTGCTGCCTCTTTCAAAGAGGAGCCTCAGGGGGAGGAGAGGAATGTCTGAGGGTTTGTCTGGGGAAAAATAAAAGAAATAATTGTTCTGAAAAAAAGGAGAAATTGGTATTTCACTGACAACTCGAGCTGCATGGGAACACTTTAAACTGCTGTGGCTGGTATCCTTCATCTGAAAATCACCAACTTGTTTGAAAACCCCTCATCTGGGGATTTGGTTGCCTGCAATTACACAGCCTAGAGCTGAGGGTGTCTAGATATTCATATGTCCTCAGTGTGGTGTACTAGGGCACTTTGGTGGGCTGAGACCGGAATTCTCCTCACTGGACTTTATATGGGAAACAACTGAAGAACAGACCCATTTTTCAACATACATTGTCAGTCATCTAGGAGAAGGATCTGTGTAGAAACGGGGCTTTGTGTCATTATTCCAGTCGGTCCCAGGGTGCATGGTAAGTGGGGGGATTCCCCAGATGTGACACTCAGCCACTCTGCACACTGCCACAAACACAGGCTGTCTTAGGGTGGAGATGGAATGACCCTACCAGAAGGCAGCATGCAGGCCATGATGTGATGAGGCCTGACATGGATGTGCAGCTGTGGAAGATGAAGCTGCAACCCTCCTTCTCTGAATTTGGTGGAATGGCTTTCTTTCTGTACTTATAGCATGCAGTTTTTCCCTCTTCTTATTTAACCATGAAATTGTACTCTTAATTGTAGTCATGCTTTAGCCTGCTGCAGAGATGAATGACAATGTAGAAAATAAAGCTGAGGGATGTTATCGTCAAAACATTAAAACAGCTCAGAGAGAGGGTTATCACCACCCAGCAGGGTAGGTGGCTACGAGAACCAGAAGTTGGATGCCTGAGGGCTCAGTTACATCCCTCCACTGTTCCAGCATGTGAGCCTATCCAAGTCACTCTCTTCTGTTGGGTAACTATTTCTTCACTGGTGAGCTGACTTCACCACAGGTGGTCTAAAGATTTCTTTCCCACTGTATCAAATTCTTATTAATACCATTTTGCAGAAATCCTCTTTTTACTTACAAATATTTGCTCACTGTATTGTTCCACTTACAGTACTAGATTCTGAAGATTCAGCAGTAGAGACACTATGATTCTGCTCTCACAAAAGTCAGCTTAGCCAAGGAGGATGCACAGAGGGGAGAGGGATAAAGACATGAAAATGGCTGAACACAGGAACTCAGAACTATGGCAGGTTGAGGAAGGGCAGTTAATTTGGGGCAGGGGAGCAGGCTAGGGTGGAAGAGATTGTGCATGCTTCATAAGAGGAATTGACACTTGTCTGAATGATAGGCAGGGAGCATAGCAATTAAGAAGGGTAGAATAGGAATGATCATTCTGGGCTAGAGGACCTACAGGTGCAGAGACACAAGAAAAAGGCAGAGAATTCCTAGAAAGCAGATAAGTCAGAAGGGAGAATGGTGAATTGCAATGAAAGTAAAAAGATACATTGATGCAACACAGAGAAAATATGAAAGTAACTTTAGTTACTGCTGTGTAGTACATGTAATAGAGATTTAGAAGAGGGAACATTTGTAGAAACTGTTAAAAATTACAAACAAAGGTAGTAGTTGAGGGATAAGAAAGAAATAATTATTTCTGATTTTTAGCTTGGTAATTGTGTAGAAGGGATACCTTGAGGTATAATTGACAGAAAGTCCAGTTAGCAGTGATTTAAGCCAAGTTAAATGCATTATTGATAATAAACACAGAACTAGCACCACATGCTGTGCCAGTCCCACCCACAGGTGTGCTGAGAAGCCACCAGCTGGGTCCAGGTGTGGTGCCACATACCTGTAATCTCAGGTCTGGGAAGGCTGAAAACAGGAGGATCACTATGAGTCTGAGATCCACAGTAAGACCCTGTACCAAATACATTTTAAAAAAATGGAACGAGGTGTTTTGAGAAAGGAAAGTTTGTACTTGGAATCAACTTGTGTCATTTTGTTCACACTGGTGACTATGTATTATATGTAGATAAAGGATTTGGTATCTCCATGCTGGATTTACTTCTGCATCAATAGGTAAAAAGCACTCTTCACTTTAGCTTTATTAAAAAGAAAATTTCTTACACCATTTCAATTTAATAAAATTTATTTAAGCAAAGCGTCACAGATCCATGATGAACACATCAAGCAGCTGCTAGAACCAGCACAGGTTCTGTGTATTCTAACCAGTGATGTGACAGGAATCGTAGGAAAGCCAGAAATCTGGCATCCAAAACAATTTAGTTGGTTACAGCCTAGTTCATCAACTAGTCAAATAATTGCAGCTTAACTAGCTGACTGTTTAGTAATTAGCTTAACTGACTACCTAGTTTTCTACAATTCAACAAAAAACAGGTACTGTGATTCAATTTGGCACTCGTTTGGTATCTGAGGCTCAATGTACTTTCAAATTCAAACTGCACAAATTTTAATAAATAATGTCTACATTTGGCTTTATATCTATTTTTTGCCATACAAGATAATTGCCATGATAGTAGTACACTTAAGCCAATCTTTGTTTTCTTTCTGTCTTTCTATAATTTATTTTCATTTTATATTTAAGACATATCTCTGGTCAGCAGCATATACCTGTGTTTTATTTTATCTGGCTGGCTATGTTACTATTTTATGT
>PVKN010031647.1:0-12438 GCA_004027915.1 Capromys pilorides | reverse complement strand
AAATATCAAAAGTGAGAAGTGGACAGTACCAAGCAACAACAAAAAGCAGAGCAGGGAGAAACCCTTGCAGTGTTAATGCATTATTATATACATAAAATATTTTGGCAAAAGGTTTTGCAACATTTTAATATTTAAATCACGTGCAAACAAAATACACTCAGCAAGGTTTCTTTTAAGCTTACACAAAAATATGTATGCACAAAAGCATTGGGAGAATTTCAGAGAAGCATATTTCTAAAATCTGTACATGAGGAACCATCCAAATAGTCATCAAGAGTACAATGCATCAAGAATTTGAGACTTTTCCATAAACTAAAAAGTCGTCAGCACCCCAGCTACACAGAAGTGCAGATCTAAGTAGTAATTTGGACACATGCAACAAGGGGTGCAAATGAAGCTTCATTCAGCTGCTCCATCACATATATGTATTTCAATGTCATATGTTATGCATTGGTAAAAGATTATGTTTGTAATTCAAAAGGTTAATGAATAAGAAAAATGATAGTTAATGAAAACTCAATTTATATAATATAGAAAATATATTATGCTGAGCTGGCCAGATAGCTCAGCGGACGAAAGTGCCTGCTTAGGCAGCTGGAGGGACTGGGGTTCAACCCCCGGTGTGTCTTCCTGTACCCAGCCCTGGAATGCACTTAGATGGAGACTGAGACTGGGCATGGTGGCACATGGCTATAATCCCAGTACTTGGGAGGCTAAAAACAGGAGAATCACTATGATTCTGATCTGTGTAGTGAAACCCTGCAGACCCTGAAGACCTTGTACTAAATATATATAAACAAAGAAAATATATGATGTTATTAATGATGACATTTAACATGAAAGAAACACTAGTGTGAGAATTGGATTGATAAAGGTTTCCACAGCCTGGTAATGTTCTAGTTAACACATAAGTAGCATTATGTTTTATTTCTTTGTTATTTGTATTTTATTTCACAAAAAGAATATAAAAAAATACTTAATATTCAGTAGTAAACCTTTTCTTTTTTAATCTAATAACTGAAGGTGTGCTCCCTCCAAAATTACTTTCGTTCATTCTTTGACAGAGACTAATTCATGATTTTTCCAAACGTAGATTTTAGTCTTCTGAGAAATTTTTATTACATTTTCTGAATGCTTATGCATAATTTTTAAAACTTTAAATGTTTCACATCCTTTTTTGTCTCCTTTTATTTGACTACCTGAGCCTAACCTCGAGAATTTTTACCACTGCCCCATTTTCCCAGTGGACACTGACTGATGGTCACTGAATGCCACCTTTCCTCTGAGCCAATCACAGACCTACTGCCACAGCTCCTAGATCTTGCTGACAGACTTCAAGTGACCTGAAATACCTGCTTTTCAATGATTCTGCCAGGGAGTTGTCTGGTTAATTTTAAGATCTGTGTATCTTGCCTGATCTTAGGTGAATCTCTGAGACACCAGAGAACTGGTTAACTGGACTGGAAAACAGAGACCCAGACGCATGTCGGACTGACTGCTTCTCATAGCACATCAAGAGCCCTCCAGTCCTGCTGCTCTGTTTTTAGCATGGAAGAAATGTAAATTTTCACTTTTGTTGGAGGCCAACAGCAGAGGATAATGGGAGAAAATGTCAATCTAAGGGTCTCTGTCCTCAGCCTGCACACTCAATTTTTTTTTTCCAGTGTAAACCCTGAACTACAGCCCCTGCTTCTTACATGTTTTAAGTCTCCCTTCTACCTGGTGGGTACCAGCCCTTTTAAATGCATCCTACCTCACATTCTCCAGGCTGGAGACAGTCCATTGGTGACTTGTATTTCCTCTTTTATCACTGAACTGACTCTTGCTTTGAAGGTTCCACAATTATTTTTCTCAATATATTCAAATCATTTCATTGGCAGAAAGCATATTTTACTTCTGTTGCATCTAGTACAGTGTAAACCTATTTTCTCTCTCATTTTCTTCTTTAAATCCAATAAGATGCATAGTCGCTGTCCTTTCTTCGATCCCTGTGCTTATTGCTGATAGTGAGAAATAGCTCAATGATAACACAAAGAATTACACATAATTCAGCTCTAATAGATGTTCAAATAGTGCCATATTTGCCTCAGATTTTTTAAAAGGAAGTTAAAACTATATATAATCTTCTCCCCCCACTTCTTTTTGCAACCCAACTTTCCTCCTTTCTAGGCTAGAGGTGAATTTGTAGTAGTTTTGGTTTGATAACTGCATGTTAATTAAAGTATATATTCTTATGCTTCTAAATTATGCACAATAAAGTTTAAAGTTGCTTAAGTAGCATTGCATTTATGCTTTCTTATCTTCCTCTTTTCTTTTAATGCGATGCTTGATATCAAGGTTGTTTTATCATATATGTAGTTTTTCTGATGTGACTGTCCTACAGATTATCAATTTTATGCTGGAGAATATTGCTATTCCACTTAGTGTTATTGTTATTTCAAACAATGCTTAGATTTGTAAGTTTATCCTGTCTGCTTCTGTGTGTAGCTGAGAAATTCATTTTGCTAGTTCTCTCTTACTAGAATGTTGTTTCACAATACATAGACACTTTATAAATTTTTGCATTGTCAAACAACATTCTAAATGCTTATAACAATTTGCATTGCTCCAAGTGTAGGACCAGGATAATGCCCATCTCCCTTTTCTTGTGGCCAAGATTCCAAACAACCTGATATAAAGGAAGTGATTCCACTCACTCATTCTTTGTAGAGATTTGTCTCAGTCACTCTTCTCTTGTTGTTGGAATAAATACCTGACACCCAAAATGAAAGAAGGAAAGGTTTGTTTAGCTCACAGTTACTGGAAGTTTCAGTTCATATGTGGCTAGATCCAAGGCAAAGGTTTACATGGCAGAAAGCAGCAGTTCATGGCGGCCGAACAGCAACAATGGCAACAAGAAAGAATCTGTTTCTCTGTCTGTCTTATATTACATTCAAGCTCTCTATCTCAGGCTATCCACCTGAGATCACACCCATAAACTCAACAGTACTCAGATCCAAAATCTCATCCTTGGATCATCCATAATCCCATTGGATCATGAGTTAATCTCAAACTCTGGAAGTTCCCACCCCATAATTGCATGAGGCTTTGCAGGGACAACTAAACACAACCCATAACAAGGTTTCAGTCTATGAACCATGGCCTCCAGATTAGGAAGACATGGAGGAAAATTGATGATCTCATGCTATCCAGGGAGGGGAGCATGAAGGGAGTTATGCCCTCCCTGGAACATCGCCAGGAACCTGCCTCTTGTGACTTTACCTCCTAATAGCAAGTCAGCTCAACTGCCCCTAAATTCAACCTTATCTCAAAAGCCTCTCCTATGAGCACATTGAGTACTTCGGGTACCATCTAAAAATCAACCATAACAACATAAGTCATTACCAAGTCTGAATACTCCAGTATTTTCTGATGTTTTGAATGTAAGGCATTTATCTTAAGTGGCATTCTCAAGGTCACTGTGATAGATTACAGTGATAATGGAGGATCCTATCTTGCTTTATAATTTATATAAATGTTTCCACTATTAATATTAAGTCTCATATGCTATATCATTTTTCTACCCATTCTAATTCTTGTCCTTTTTAATATACACACATCTTTATCTAGACTATTTTTTACATTTGCATATGATTTATATTTTCATTAAAATCTGGGGTCTGTATGACTTTTCTTAAAAATATTTTCCTTGTTGATTTCCCCTTCAGTAGTAGTCAACTTTTTCACAATTCACTGTGAGTGAGAATCTCTGCAGTTTTGCAATTATTTACGTCTTGAAACCTTAACTACATGAGCAACCTTAGCAAAGAAAAGATTCAGTAATGAAAGGAGCAAGACACAGCAATGAAAATGAGAAAGGGAGGAGTACAGGTGGAGTCTTTGAAAATGGGTAAGAATACAGGTGAGTCTAGAGAGCTGTTTTGGTTGGTGATTAGTCCTTAATTTTCAAAAGAGTTAGGTGTGCGTACTGCATCCAACAACAGTGGAAAATATAGTACAGGTCCAGCTCACATGGCCTCTCCTCATCCTAGGACTAGCTGAAATAGTGCAAAGAATACTACTACACATAGTGTGCATATGCAGCTAGGGAAAGGTTGGTCTCCAGTAGAATTTCTGAAATTATTAAAACTACCTGTTAAAATGACTAAAGATTCTGTCTAGAGTCATAAATTTTCAGTTCTGCCATTACCTGATATAGCAGACCATTTGTATTCTGCAAATGAAATCAAAGGTAAGCTTTCATTTTTCAATGTTTTTTATGAAAATTTAAGAATGAAATAGGATATTGCTAAAAATTGTCTTAGTATTTGATGCCTACACTTTAAGCGTTCATGTATCTTTGATATAAAGAATAAAATTATTAATATTTCTATTCTATTGCTCACAATATTATGATGAAGAAAATCACTGGTGCAAGCTCCGTATACAAACTAACTAACATGAGGGCCAGTGAGATAGCTCACTGGACTAAGCACCTGTATAGGCAAGCTCAGGGACTGGGATTTGATCTCCATCACCACATGCTGCACCAGCCCTGCCTCCAGGAGCACTGAGTCAGTCACAAATCCAGATGTGGTAGTGCATACCTATAATCCCAACGTTGGGGAGACTGAAAACAGGAGAATCACTATGAGTCCAAGTTGTGTAATGAGACCTTGGTACACCAAAAAAATTGAAGGGTTATATTTTGAGTGTGCAAATATCACATGCAAAAATGAAAAGGTTGGAAAAATAGAAGAATGAAAGTAAGAAACTCACAACAGGAAAACAGGAGAAGGTGTTCAGTCAGGACATAGGCGAGGTATAAAACTTCTGGTAATCAAGTAAATGAAAGTTAAAGCTATATCAGGTTCACCTTAAAATCATCAATTTGGAGGAAATGAAACTCAAAAGTTGGTCAAGCAATGGCCATGACTCATCCAGAGGGCTAACACTGACTACAGTTCTACAGAATGCTGTACATGGTTTCAAGGTAAATCCTGAGGAGATTTGATTCACCTTGTCAGATACAAAAGTTAGATGCTTTGTTACATAGGTCTTACCTTACTTTGGTTCTAATCACCCAGCAGAAAAGTTTAACCACAAGACATACGAAGTAAAGCCAGATTAGTAGGCTGAGATCTAAAAGGCTCAAGCCAACAGCTTCCGACATTGCCAGTTCTGCTGATAACCCACTACTATTATGGAATATATACTTTTATGGCCAGCTCAGCCTACCCTGGCTGTGGGGCTGGCACAGCATATGGTGCCGTGGATCAAACCACTGTCTCTGTGATTGCCTAAAGCTTTCCTAAGCAGGCCCTTTAGACTGCTGAACCATCTTGCCGGCCTGTTATGGAATGTTGGACTATGCATACAACTACTTTTTCTTAGTTCAATGAGAAGAAATATTTGTACCAATAGATTTTAGAAAAGTTATCATGTCTGCATCTTGTACTCTGAACAACTACTATGAAGACAACAATATGCATTGTATTAATTATTGTGGCTGTCCTACTTACGTGTTATTAATTTGTCACATTGTTGTCTTTCCCATTAAAGTTAATAAAATTTAAAAAAGAAACTCAAGTTATTATCATATCAGGTACATAGTCTTTATTGCTAAAGGAAATATAAATATTAAAAAAAAACCTTTTATAAACAGGTTAAAATGTGCTTTGTGATATTAAATGTGCATACCTTACCATACAAACACATCTCTAAGTATATAAAACCTCAGAAATACTATCATATTTTCATTGAAAATGTATGTAAGATTCTTCCTTCCAGATCTTTACAGGCCTGAAGCAGAGGGAAAATTATTTTCTGGCACGAAATAGCACATAGTTACCATGGGCTTTCCTACCTCCACTACCACATGACCAAAGTTCTTAAATTCATTTCTTAAACACATGCGTTTTCCTCTGACTACCCCCTCCCTGCCTGTCTACATTTGTCACCATCTCCTGGGAAGGCTGGCAGGTTGGCAACCCGGGAGAGAATCCCTTCAGCTTAAGGCTAGCAGCAGATCACAGGAGAGAATTCACTCTCCCTCCAGGACCTCAGACTGCACTTTGAAAGCCTTTGACTGACTGGGTGAGTCCCACCTGGACTCTGGAAGCCAGTCTGCTGGTGTAAATGCTAATCTCCTCTTAAAACTAATTTCACAGGAAAATTTAAACTGGTATTTGATCAATATCAGGGCCTCTGGCCTGCCCAAAGTGACACATAGAATGAAGGAATATAATAAGAAAATGTGTGTATCGTTAGCCTGAAATATTAGTGGGGAGGAAGCACCTCTAAGATTCTTAGGTTTCAATATTATTTTTACCTCAGTATTAACACAGAGTTTCAAAATTGTCATTGCCATTTCTCCCAGTTTAAAAGAGACAATTAATCACTTCCTAGAATTTGCATTTGAGTGGAAATGTATCAGAATACATTATCCCAAAGCTCACATGCTGATGATGTTTGGCAATCTGTAAATTCTCTCCAATTCATACTTCAAGTATTTTCACTCATTTGATTTCTGTAGTTCATACTGGCACTTGTTCCAATGTGCATTTTCTTATATCTTTATGTTTTTCTCACTGATAAAATTGCTTCCAAGCCCTCAGCCCAAGTACAACATTTCTATCAGCCAGTACTACCCACTGAGTACTCTGTATTCTGATTTTCTTCCCCTCTACTGGAACACAAGTCTCTGTATTCTGTCTCCCTGCCTTGGCTCAGCGTCCAGCCCCACAGGACTATAAAAATTTGGCTACTGCCCTGTTCCTCCTTCCAGTGCATCAGCTTCCACAGAGTTCATGAAAATATCTCAGTGACTAAATTTACTGTTCTCCAGTGGAGTCATTTACATTGTACCATACTAAAATAAAATCTTCCTGTCAGAAATAAAAATGACTTCAGAGCATCAGTACAACTTTCCTAGAAGTAAGATGGATGCTCCAAAGACACTCTGCTCATGGTAGCATGCAATTCATTTCCATGACTCGTTAAATATGAGGAGTTGATGCTGCAGCAAAGGAATAGAGCTGATTTAGTTCAAGTTCCCAAAAGGACTGATTATGTTCCAGGCAGGGAGCAAATTATCCAGAAAAGGATCAGAGCGAACCAGGTGCAGCAGTGGAGAGGGAAGTGCGCTGAATTATTTCTTCTTTCTTTGACCTCCCAGGTTTCACTGTAGTCCACTTATTGATCAGAAACCTTCAAGGGACTACTAAGGAAGCGTAGGAAACAGAAAAGGAAGCAGAAAGTTTGAAGTAAATTGAAGCAGTTGTACTTTCCAAATTTTACTTTGGTTTTGTGAAATGCAGATTTTGGCAGATGTGCTTATTCTGTTTATCCATGATCTCACTATTTTTTTATTCATTAAGTGTATTGTGAATTAAGTTGATTGTTTTCCCTTCAACTCCGCTTCACCTCCTCTTTTCACAAAGCTTTGTGTCCATGCTATCTTGCTTTTCTCAGTTTTCTTTCCTTTCCTTCTTTCCCTTCCATCACCCTTCTTGTCTTCTTCTCACTCTCTTAAAGTTTCCACTTTTTATATTTTGCTTTTCAAGGGAAAATTCAGAGTGATTTTTTAAATGACATTCTAGCATTTTTCTTTCTTTTGTTTGCTACTGAACCACAATTTCCCTCACTTTACTTATTTTATTCCATCACTTCTCAGTTGTAGTCCAGTATCCCAAGCATTCTGTGCTGAAGAAGTCATTTGACATGACTCCATATTCAGGAAAATGAACTATTTTGAAATGTCAATGTATGATTGTTTTCAAACCCAACCAGCAAATTCAAACAATACTCCAAAATATTTAAAATTATAGAAATATTGAATTAAGGAACTTAGTTAATTTAAATGAGATTTTTCTCAGGAATTTTGTTCCAGACAGTCTTACTTGACAAGTTGATGCACTGCGAGGTCCCTGGAGAGATGATTGGAGGACAGAGGTGGCCCCACCCACTCAGACTTACCCACCAAGTCAACCCCTTCAGCAGGCCAACCCCACGGGAGGCTGCCTGAGAGAGGTGCAGGTTTCACGTGCTCCTTCCCTCTCTTCTGCCTCCTGCCACCGTTCAGGAAGAGACCACACTCTACCAAGCCCTGAGGCGGTGCTGTTTTGCGTCACATTAGGCCTGCAGTACTGTAGTCAGCCATGGACCACAGCCTCAGAAACCATGAGCCCAGCAAGACATTTTCTTTGTTAATACATCTGCATCATTTTTAACAGTAGGAGGCTGACTAGCACAATTGTATTTATTTTATCCTTCTTCATAGCAGAATAGTGTTGTCATATATAAATACCACACTTTTTATCCATTTCTGAGAAAACATCTCAAGACCTTATTGCTAACAGTATGTCCCTTACTTTTCTGTCCTTGTTTCCTTCTTCTCCTAATTCTACTCAAAAGTAGGATCCTGTGATCAACACTAAGGCCTAATAATGCTCCCATTTTATATATATATATATATATGATTTTAAGATTCTAATCTAATTATCTAGAACTCAGAAAACTGTGTCATTTCCTCTGACAGTCTCACCCCATGTTCCATCTCAGAGCCATTTTGGATGGATACAGAGGGATGTACTAGTGCCCAGTGGACTGAGTTCTCCTCTTTCAGCTTGAAAAATCTGCATGTGCAGCCGTAGCTTTCTTTCTTCAGTATTGACACTCAGCGCAGACCCTGGCAATCCTGATTTCTTAGAAAAAGAGGAGCTCCTAAGAAATGAGGAACACTTAAAAGTATAGTGTCCTATACTTTTAAGATTCTGTGTTGATCACAGAATCCTACTTCTGAATAGAATTAGGAGAAGAAGAAAACAAGGACAGAAAAGTAGGGACATACTGTTAGCAATAAAAGTATCTCCTATATAATCATAAGCTACTAAGACAGGCAAAATTTTGTGAAAAACTTGTTATCTTCACTGGGGTGGCCATGACTAGACTCTCACAGCATTTGTTGATTTGTCAGCCGGGTAGTCCAACAGTTTTAGGTGTAACTTTTATTCTGTTCCTTTAGAACAACAGTGGACAACCTATGACACATGTACCACAGAGGACTGTTGCTGAGAGCTCTGTAAGACTTGTTATTACTGCTGTAGGAAAAGGAAACAAATGATATTTCATTTTATTGTGGGTTTTGTTTTTGGCAGTACCAGTGATCTAACTCAAGACCTTATGCTTGCCATGCAAGAACTTATTCCAATGAGCTATCTCCCTGGCCCAATACACATGATTCTGATAAAAGTAGGATTCAATCTAGTTAAGACTCTCTTCTCAGGCCTGGTCTAAGTATCTGCCCCCCCCCCACACCTCCCAATCAAGGCAAGAGAAATCCCAAGTAGCCAAGTTGTTAAAAGTCTCTCCTTTCTAAAGCATAACATTTATAAGGACAGACCCCATACTTGATCCGGGTACTCTGCTGCTCCCATTTCTGCACAGAGTCTGGTAGGATATGATGCATACACATTGAGTTATTAAATTTAGATTTTAGAGCTTACTTTGCAGAGCTGTCAATTTTTGTGGAGAAAGTTAAAAGGAAGAAAATGTAATAAGGGCCTTAACAGAAATGCATACAATTGAGATTTGAATTTGAGATCCTTCCTGGGGAATTTAAGCTGGGGATAAGTTCTGTAATGAAGCAGATTTAGCCAAGAATGAAAGTCTGGAAGTTGTGAGAAGGCTGAGACCTGCATAGAGGGCATAAGCCTATGCAAAGACCAGGCTTAAGAATGTGACTTTGTCCCTTAGACTCTGCAAATCCACTGAAAAAGTGAAGTAGCTGAGACACTCTTCTGTCTGCTTAACAATAAATGTATGAAGTTCATAGATTACATAGATTTATTTATGATGGGTAGTTGCAGTGTTTAAGGATAAATAGTAATTTCAGGTTGAATTTTGGGTTGATGCAGTTTGATGAGAAATAGCGAATGAAATGCAATGGGCATAAAATTAGAGAGTGTCCCTATATTTGAGAATTATAATAAATGAGATTTCAGTAAATACAATCTAAACCTTTCAGAATCTCACACATTTTAATGAGAAAGACAATAGTCTCTGTGGAGTATATTAGAAAGGCAAACGTAAACCCTACATTTCTCTACACCCCTGTCTAGTATCCACTGAGGCACAATGAGTCTGGAAAAAAAAACTGTATTCTGTTTATTGGCAGATATAATTTATCAGGCTTTGCCACAAATTAACTGAACATTCTTTATACCTTCTGTGCACCTAATTCCCTGCCTATTGAGACATCTTCAGAATACTTCTCAAGATCCCCAGGCCTCTCTCTGCCAGGGGTAGGTACACTGGCAGTGTACCTACAGTCTCCTGGGCATTGTCTGATTGCTGGTACAAATTCTCCCTCACTGTGCCAGTTCTTAGTAATAGGCAGAGCTTCCTGGAAAGTCTGGGCTTCTCCGACACTCTGGTGCAGAGATATTTTGTATCAGTCCTTCTGGTAGGTGCCTATGTGCTCCTTACGACATCACCACTGGCGAGCAAGGCTTCTGCAAGACACTGCGATGGATGACAGCGCTGGTTCTTTTAAGCATACTGTGATTCAGTGTGTTTAGATTCAAAATCTACAACTCTGCCTTATGCCAGACTGCCTTACACCTATGAAACTATGGAGAAGTTCTTAGATCAAGCCATTAATTAATAATATGTATATCAGTGTCAACATGGATATATGATATATGCATGTATGTATTCAGGCCTATATGCCTATATCTGTACACACTATAGTCATACATTCATACATACGTACATACATATACACATAAGAAAAACACATGGGCATCTTTAAATATACAATCTGCACACATTTTCTGTTAAAAAGTAGCATTTGCTTTTTGTATTATAAAAGAGCATATCATTTACAGAGAAACTTTTATGAATTAGATCATTTTAATACTATTTATAACCTGTTGTTTTTATTCCCCTAACATTACAGGTAAAATTTATGCAGTAGATTGAAATTTTGCTAATTTTTAATTGAAGTTTATGCTTTATTATAGACATAATCATGATGTGTTTCATGAATATCTTGATGGAACAATTTTTATGTATTTTCAAATATTGAAAACTAACTAGTCCTGCTTTGCCCAGCACAAGGATGAGGGTTCCATCCCTGATCCCACATGCCTTGCGCCGGCTCCACCCCTAGGGTGCACTGAATCAGTGAACAAGTCTGGGCATGATAGCACACACCTGTAATCCCAGTGCTAGGGAGGCTGAAAATAGGAGGATCACTATGAGTCCAAGCTGCATAGTGAGCCCCTGTACCAAATACATAAATGGAAAAAAATAGAAAAAACTAACTAGCATAGGCAATATTGCAGCTAGCTATTTGTGCTATTAAGAGAGTTTATATGTAGCAAACATTACTAGAAATAGACTGAATGGATTAAAATACATTTAATATTAAAAGATGCAGTCAAACTTATTATAGAAATCGTTCGGAAAGTTATATAGTTTATTTTTCTGGAATATATGTTTCCCAACACTTACTATATCCAATAGTATTGGTTGCTTACAAGTGAACCCCAGACACAATGGCTCTTGAAACATCCCATTCATTAATCCCACAGATTTATTGATCAAATTCTGAGCCTGTTCATTTCAGCATGTTTTCTGGCAAGCTGCAATTTGTAAGGTCTTCACCACTCTCTCTTTATATCCTTTGTGTTTGCTACCACCTTATTGACCAAATACAGGGCACAGGATTAAGTTCAGATTCAGTGAGGAAAGAAGCTGATGGGCTCAATCATGGGATCCAACATCTGGTAGGAAAAACTGCACATTAACATTGAGAAAGGCTATATAGGCCCGGATAGGGTGAGCCTGTACCCATTTTGAAGTGTACCCTGTTTACAATGGATGCATAAATAGCCAACAATAAATGAAAATCGTTATGTGAGTATTTGCTTTTGAATTTATAATCCCTATAAGGGAGTGATTATTATCCATCTGAAGGAAGACTAACTGATGCAGCTAGAGCATAGGCAGCCCTAAGTAAGGTCGGTAAGTGTGTCTATGGTTGCACAACCTCTTGTAACATGCCTCTCTCTTTCATTCTTGCATATTCTGTTTCCAATGCTGTGATATCTTAGTTTAGGGAATTTTGTTTTGTGTATATGTGTACTATAAAACTAGCAGTATTTTCTTTCTAGCTTTTTACTTTTTATTTATGTTTTGATCTTTCATTCAAATATTTTGATCTCCAATACCATCTTCGAAACCTCTACACTCTGTTAAATTCCATTTATACTTTCTAATTTCCAATTTTCAAAACTTTTCAGAATCATATCCTGACTTTTGTTAGCCCATTTGCACCATGTGATTTCTGTACCTAGATCATATATCTGGTAATGTATGTATTACTAGCTATAGATAATACTATTATTATAGTTGTATTAGTTTATTGTTTGCAAATCATATTTTGCCTATTTT
>PVKN010031646.1:0-12439 GCA_004027915.1 Capromys pilorides | reverse complement strand
CTCCCCCATGCCCTCTCCCATGCCCCTGTTCCCTGCCCCTCTGCCATACTGTCTTACCCTAAAGCCAGCAGATGATGGACTAAAATATGAACCAAAATACACTTGTCCTCTCTTCAGTTTCAGGAACTGGGCGTTTTGTCCCAAAAACAAAAGAAAGATCAAAACATGCACATATGTACACATGTGCACATGCATGCACACACACAAACACCAACCCAGAAGGTTGTCAAATAGTAACACCGAGTTACAATTCATTGAATGTAGCAGAAAGCTGTGAGCTCATGCTGGGGGAACAAAGGGAAGGCAAGGGAAAATTTTTCCCTGTGCAAAATGCCAAGAAATAAATTTCAAGGAGTAGTAAAATCGTAAAATCATCCTTTGATAATCACCATAGGAACCACAGTGATGATCAAACCAGGCAAGAACCCCCAGTGACTGCAAGGAAAACAGTGGGAAAGTTTTTTCTGCAGCATGGAACACGTCCATAGGTTCAAGTAGGTGTTCGAGTAACAAACTGGTGAGTACGTGAAATCTGTCATAGTTAACTATGGTAAGAAATACGACAGCCACCATCGTGGCCAGCCACGTCGGAAAAGCGAGCCAGACCAAAGCCAAGCCCCCGACCTGACCTGCCTTGTGGTGCAGTGCCCAGAAAGCAAGCTCTGGGTGCCCCTGCAAAGCTTCAGAAGCCGGATCCAGCACAAGGGAGCATCAGGCAGGCCCACACTGCGCGACATTCCACAGAACAGCTGTGCTCTTCAGAGTACCAAGCCACGCTGGACGCACTGCAGGTCCTCGGAGGACCAAGAAGTACGCCGGGGAGGCACCATGGACTCAGGGGTGGATCCCGCACTAAAGGAATGTATGTTGGCTCACGGTTTGGAGGATGAAGAGCAGATGGGATCTTGGGGGGCAAAGCGTATAATTTGGGGAGATCTTTGTGCCCAGCCCTAGCGTTCCATCAGTACCAACTTCCCGATTTGGGGGCTTTCTTCTGGCTTTATAAATGATTTCCCCTGCTAAGTCACATAGGAAATAGGAAATAGGATCTCTAGCTTTGGGGCGGGCATCACGCTTGCCACTCTCAGAGCAAAGGACGGTCTCTCGCTGTTCTGGCAACTCTACTGTAAACGAGGAAGTCTTTCAAAATGAAACTGCAACCTTGTCTTTTCATTACAAAAGAACGTGTTTGTAACTGGCTGGGGCAAACACACGCTGTGGTGTGACTAAACTCCACAGCAGCCCGAGCTGCTGGGTCTGTGAATGCCTCCTCTGAGGAGCTGCTCATCTTGCCCCTCAGACTATAGGGCCAGATCCTGCCTCTCGTCCAGCCCTCCGACCCGCTCAGGAAGGCGGGCCCTCAGGGAGACCCTGCTCTGTCCGAGTCCTGCTGCCCCCTCCTGTGTGCCCTGACCCCACGCACATGGAGCCTGACGTCGGTGTGCACAGCCCCACAGGCGTGTCCCCGTGCTCCACACCCTCCCTGGATGCTCGTCTTCCTCCACAGCTCTTCCACTCCCAGCTTACCCAAGCTGACAAGGGCTTCCTTCCGTCAGAGATTTTAGCTCCTTCCTGGTGGATGGTAATGCCAGAGTGAAGGCGCATAATAAACAGATAACTTTTCCCGGTCTAGTTTTCTCCACCAGCAAACTACAGCTAATCTTCTTTTCTGAAATGCCGAAATGTTTAAAAAACATAACTCTGACCACCAGTATTACTTTCTTTTATTCCTTTTGAAACACCTACAGTCCAACGCCTGCGTGTGCATCCCAATGGCAACAGATCGGCCCCACTCCTGGTGAAACATAAATCCAACTATATTATGCTGAAAACAGCTTGCCTCCTCCCAGAATCTGCTATAAATCACATTAGCAAAGAACACCAACCAGATGGACGGTGCTCTCCTCGAAGAGATTCCATCCGCAACTTCGGAAATTATTCACAGCCCCACAGAGACTAACCCCGCAGGAGGTGAGGGAGACTCATGGCTCTGAGTCTGAGAAGCCCCGGGAGGCCAGCAGTGTGCGTTCTACCAAGTCTCCTGCCTCAGACCCAGGAGCACCACTGGTGGAAGTTCTAGTTCAAGGAAAAGGGGGAGACCGGAACCCCAACTCAAGGACATGAGAGTGACTTCTGCTTTCTGCCACCTTTTAATTCCATTCAGCTCCTCGCCGATTCAGTGAGGCCCACACTCCTTGGAAAGGGTGAGCTTCTTTATCAGGTAACTTATTCAAATAGACTCTTTTTTAATTCATTTTAATGAGAAAAAAATAAAATAGCAATGAAACAGTTGCAAAACAGGTTAGTAGGGCAGTTACAATAACTGCTACATTGCATGTTGCTGTCTTCTAGTAGCTGTTCAGAGTACAAGATGCAGACATGATATCTTGTCTAAATACTGTTAGTACAAGCTCTTCTTCTCAATGAATGAACTAAGAGAAAATAGTTGTATATCTATTGTATCTTGTATGTGTATGTATGTGTGTTTGTGTGTGTATTTATAATGACATCATCCTTTATATCCTTTTATTTATATCCCCCTGTTTTGTTTTGTTTTGTTTTGTTTTGTCAGAGACAGGTGTTCGACTGCAGTTAGAGAAGCTGCATTTGGAGAAGTCTCTAAAGGACCTTTTCATACTTGAGGCTAGACCAAAGACTGTAGGTGCTAGAATTCAGCAAGATAACCCAATATAGTCCAATAGTCCATAACAGCAGTGAGTTATCAATACAACTGGCAATTGTCTTGAAGTTGTTGACTTGATCCTTATACAGCTCAGCATATTAATATTGCTTTACCTTTTATACCTCATGGTTACACTTTTCTGCTGAATGTTTAAGACCAAGTTAAAGCAAGACCTATATAACTAAAACTGCAACTTTTGCTATCTGATGAGGTCAGTCAAATCCCCTCAGGATTTACCCTGGAATCAAATGTACTCTTATACAGAAATGCTCTGAACCCATCTACTTGCTGTGGCCATGACCAAATATTTAAAGCTGGATACTTATAAAGAACAGAGATTTCTTTGCTCATAGTTTTAGAGGCTAAGAAAAAATGACCCATCTATTTGGAGAGAACAACCAGTATGTGGCTACTGCATAATGTTCCCTCTCAACTACCAGTCACCTTCCATGGGCCCTATCTTCTCGCAACTTCACCTTTCTATCTCTGTCACACTGCAAAAGGCCGCCAGGGCATGAAAATTTAGGGGACAACCTCAAAGCAGGAACTACAGCACACTCTCACAGAGGTGCCCAGGAAGAAGGTTGACCAGATGTCTCACTATCTTAGGCCCCAGCCAAGTTGGTATAGGAAAGTAAATGTCACCCCTGGGAAAGGGAGAGGTTCATTGCCATTACTACATAACAACAAATAAAGCTGCAGCGACTATTATTAAAATGCTTCCATTTCTCTATACCATTATTTCTATTAACACAATGCATGTAAAATACAATGCAAAATGTAGCATTTCTCAGGGGTAGCAGAAAAAGAGGATTAACATCTCTCCTGTGAGAAATAAGCAAACAGAAATGATCAAACCTAATGAAAAGCATCTGCTGCTAAGGGGTAGAACTAGGAACAGAATAACTTACGCCACTTGGAAAGTCGGTTTTGAATTGATGAAATCAAGTCCCTGCTGACCAGCTGTTATGGCCCCTTTCCGAATAGTGTGCAGCTGAGCGATGTGTGAGAGAGGAACTCCAGGAAGGGCCAGCGCCCTGCCTGCCCTCCCAGGTCCGTGTATCCCCACTCGATGGTAAGAGCACAGAGCTTGGGAGGACGACGCCCCAGAGCTCAGTTGCTCTAGAGAGGGTACTTCTTGTCACGGGCCGACATCTTTACTTTGTAGTATAGAGTTCCGGGACAACCGCCGCGCGGAAGCATCCGGCTTAGTGAGGCTGTGAGAGAGCCTGGCATGCGCTGTCATTGCCTCAGGCCACCTGAATGGCTGCAGAGTCCACCACGCTTCTTCAGCTGGCTGTGTCTGCGGCCCCGGCTTCTGTGATGCGTGTGACATGGGAGGCGCCACTTGTCTCTGGTCACCTGAGGACGCAAAGCTCCCTAACGGCACAGGGAAGAAGCACCAGGGGGTACCACATGGTGAGAACGCAGAGTGCAGGCTGGCAGCCTGGCCACTGGCCAATGCGCAGGCCAGCATGGCACATGCCTTGCAGAAAATCGTAGCCTGGGGTGATACTAGCGGACTGTCACTGTGCTAGGGTCTTCCAGTGCTGTTCCCCTTCCGCAGGAAACTCTGCCTGGCCCCACTGCTGGGAAGGATTCTGAGCATCTCTCGGGCCAGACTGTCGCCCACCACTACCACCAAGTACTGCAGGGTCCTGCTGCTCTCTAATAAGCCGCTCTTCACGGTGCATTCACAGGGTCTCTGCTGCTAAGGAACTGAGCAGCATCTGGCTTCCTGGGACCGGTGATGAGGGGAGAAGAGCCCCGCAGACATGGTGGGAGAGGCTGTACATAGGGCAGGGTTGACTTGAGGAGCAGATGTAACAGGATGGACAAATGTACAAGAAATCGCAAGATTGGCTTACGAAGGTCAGCCGCAGAGTGGGGTGAGGAAGCGTGCAGAGGTCGTCGGCACACCCCAGACTACAGCTTTGGTCCAAGGTCTGGAGCTCATTGCAGTGTTCAGTGCAAGTCTCTATCAGCCTGCCGATGGGTCTGCAGTGGAAGCTGAAGGATGCGAGCCGGAGGCCTAAGAGTCTGCGTTGGAAGCCAGGAGATGACATCTAAGCCGACTCCGGAGACTGAAGCTCCTCCGAGGAAATGGAATGCCACATCTGTCCTCCACCCCACTAGATGCCCTTTTTGTGCTGAGTCACTCGGGGCGGGTCCTCCCCATCCTGGGGCAAGGCCCCCTGGACTCAGGGTGTGGAACCACCCCTTGGAGGCGATCCAGCCAAGTCGACACAGTATAGGCAGGGTCCCAGGGTGAGGAGCAATGTGCAGGCCCCCCTTCAGGCTCCACCTTCTGCCTTGGTGTCAGAGGGACAGAGCAGAGAAGAAGGTCTTGCTGGCTTCTCCCAGGGCACACGGCAGTCACCCAGAGCCCCCGCCTCCTCGTCCTGCTGCCTTAGCTACTCGCTCATTTCAAATGAAAAACAGTTTCGGAGGAAAGCGCCCAGCTTGTCTCGCAGTTTGTTGTGGTGTTAGTTCATTCTTGGTTGGCTTCCAGGCAGGGTGGCACAGCAAGGGGCTTCACAGAGGACAGCCCATGGCAGGCAGCAAGGTGACAAGCAGCAAGCGACAAGCAGGGACCCTCGTTCAGTCCCTTACGTCTGGCCTAGGTTACCCATCCTTAGGGAGGGTAGGACTCCCAGTTCGCTTGGCTCAGTTTGCAGAGGTTTCCATCCGTAATTGGTCGGCTCTGAGGCAGTGTGGCGTGGTAGACAGGCATCGGGGAGGCGAAACAGTCCATGGCAGGCAGAGGCTGGCAAAGCAACAAGGGGAGAGACGAGACTCTGTCTGTCCCTCGTGTTGTATGCAGGCTGCCCCCCCCCCGCCCCCGACAGATGTGGCACTCCCACCCTCAGACTCTGCCAAACCAATCGATGACCTAATTTACTAATCACAAGCCCTTCACCTCAGCATCACACACTCTAGATTCAGTCCCCTCTGGAAAGCCTTGTGCCCATGTGAGGCTCTGCAGGCCACAAGCCACAGCAAATCCCAGCGTCACATCTTTGAGCCCAGCAGCACACACCCTAGATGCGCCCGCAGCTAAACATCCCCGCCTGTGAGCACACAGGGCAAGCCATGATGCCCGCAGCTCCTCCTCCTTCCTGGACCTGCGGATTCTCCTGTTGGTTGGCCCGGAGGAGCTTGGTCCCCCACCGCTGCCCAGTCCTCTCGCTCTGGCGAGTTTCTGTCACCTGTCCCCAGCACTGCAGAGCCCAGGTCTGGCAGTCAGAATGCTCCTACCCCTGTGACTGGTGCTCTGTTCAGATCCTGTCGCCAGCTTTGCTTCCCATCCAGAAGGAAGCCCAGTGCCCACCCCACCCCCAGGGCTTTCTCCACCCATCCCCTCCGCACCACTGAGCCATCCTCCAGCCCGCTCTCCCAGCAGCCGAGAAGATGTCTCCCCTGGAACCTTCCTCTGTCCCAAGCCGCCCTGACGCCTGCTGCAGGCTTATGCCTGGCTCCCGCCCTCCCCTGGCTGTCTGCATCAGTGCCACCATACCTCTGGGGTCTCCCTGCTCACTCACCTCCCGGCCCCCCTCCAAGCAAGGACCCTTTTATTAGCATGAGTGTTACTTTCTGCCATGGCTCTTCTGAAGCTCTTCGCAGCAGGTTCTCACTATGTGCCTGTCTCTGAGCCTGTGTGAATTATGCCCCACAGAATGGGGTTTAGTGTGTTTCATCCACCGCTGTATCCAATGATGAGAACATCACTGGCCAATAATAGACACTAAATAAACCTTCACTGAAATCGGTTGTCGCTTGGGTCGCAGGCCCCACGTGGCAGAGCAACTTGGATACACGTTGCAGCTTCGTGCAGTTGCCACTTGAGGTCCACTTCATTAGTGAATTAATCACAGGTCCTTTGTCTGGGTATGTGGTGGAGAAGGTGGCTTTTTTAATCATCTAAGGTAAAGGCTAGTTATGCCATGGTTGAACTGCAGCTCTGCATCCATTTGTTCCCCAGAGATCAATGGCTGGTTATAATTAGGAGTGACTAAGGTAAGATTTAATAAGCTCTTGATCTCTCTCAAGAACCTAATTGCTCAGATTAGTCCATCATATTTGAAGACCACAAGTAATACAAACAATTTATGTATCGCTCTTAGAAACCTAGGGAGGTCCTGGGCAGCTAAGGAATCTGCCTTCTTTCATTATCATATTTACTGCTTTAGACTTAATGCACAAGGTGCTTTTTGCAAAAGGTCAATGCAATTTTTCTAGTTGCCTTTATAAAATTATACTAACTAATTTGTAAAACGCGCTCTATCATTGCAGCATGGAGAAGTTTTAGCAGAATCGGTGCACCTCGTGAAGGAAGGAAGAGCCTCAAGATCGCACTCACCCCAGACCTGAGCTGGAGGAAGAAAGGCCGCTCCTATTTGCTTCCTTGTTGGCTTCTGAGGCGTCTCCCTGGGCCCGCACCAGCAGAGTGGCCAACGAACTTGTCACAAGTCCCAGGTGATGCAAGTGATGGTCACACGGGGCCACCAGATTGAGCAGATGCCCACTCCTCCAAGCTGTGCGCCGTGCAGAGAGACGCGCTTGCTGTGTGGGAAACGTTAGTCACTCAGTTCCCTGTCATCTGTTTATTAACTCTGAGGAGTGAGTCAGGTAACTGGAGCCCAGCAGGAACTCAAAGCTCTCTGAGCCCAGCATGTTGCCTCCCACAGGGCAGAGCCACTTCCCCATCCCTCCTGCAGGGGGCAGCACCTACTTCACCAGGGAATGGTCACGTGCGGACAAGGACTGACCTTCACCCCTCAGTCCTCCCCAAGGGCAAAATGCCACTATCCAGCCCCTCCTTTCCATAGATCAGTGCTTCTCAGATAAGAGAAAAGATGAGTTTTCCCCTGAAACTGTACAAACCCCATCCTAGAGGGAATTCGCTCCTCCTTCAACCCAACCAAGAGCTGCTACACTCGTGAAACCCCACCCCTTCCTGAAAGACAGCTCTGCTCCGGGCTCCTCTGTGCTGAGCACTCAAGCAGTCCAGAGAAGGATCCTGCTGCACAAGGGGGCACTTGTGCAGGGAGTCATGGGAATGTGGACTTCCATCTTTCACACAAGTCTTCAGTCTTTCCAGCCTCTTTCCTGAGCATGAGAACCAGGTTTCCACCTCCTATATTTTTCACATTTTAACTTCTATTTAGATTCAAAACACTCAAGGCCTCCCTTTCCCAGAGAGAGAGAGAGAGAGAGAGAGAGAGAGAGAGAGAGAGAGAGAGAAAGAGAGAAAGAGAGAAACAGAGGCAGAGCCAGAGAGAAATGAAGGTCTGGGAGTTCAACACCCACATCCCCTCAGTCCTGCCCCTGTTGATGCGCTGCCCTGTAATGTCTCGTTCCCCTCTCATCTGCTGACCCCATAGCCAGTATTGGACAGTATCCGCTGCACACAGCACTGGCACTATCAGCATCCAACCCTCTCATCTCTGTTCTGCTCCCCCGACTACTCCACCATTTGCACTTTTGGAAACCCCGCATCAGTCCAACCTACTTCTAGCCAAGAGTGCCCTTCGTTATTGGCTGCCATCTCTGTTACTCTTCTCTTGTTTTGGGGACAAACACCCAACACCCAGAGTAAAGGAAGGAAAGGTTTATTTCTCTCAGTTACTGAGGTTTCAGTCCATACTCAGCTGGCTCCAAGACAGACTGGCATGTGGCAAAGGGCAACTGTTCATGGTGGTGGCAAAGAGCAGAGAGCAAAGCCAGTGGTAGAGCAACACTGGCTACAGAGAGGAAGTCTGTCTCCTCTGTGTTGTATTCAGGCTCTCTGCCCCAGGCCCGGTGCAGCATTCACACCCATAACCTCAGCTGCACTCACAGCCATAACCCCAGTGGATCATGAGTTAGTCACAAACTCTAGAAGTCTGCCCCATGATTTACGTGAGGTTTTGGTGGAAACAACTAGGCACAAACCATAACAGCTGCCCACCAAATTAAATAAATCTCTTCACTATTCGATATCACCTCAACTTTATGCTACAAATATCACATACAGTACTGGCATCTTTGATGACTATTGTAATGGTTGATTCATTGTGTCAACCTGAGAACTGAGTTTACATGTTTAACTAAGTGACTCAGCAGGGACCCAGGGGTCTCACTTTGTAAACGTCCTGATCCTGCGCAAGGGGAGGACACTGAAATGGTGCTAGTGCTACGCCTACCACAGAGGCTGGCAGCCTATGCACAATATAAGGAGAGAAAGAGGCTCACTCTGCCCCTTTACGCTCCTGTTGCTTTTGCTGCCTTCTGCTGCCTTAAACTGCTGCCCTCTGCCATGTGCCACACTGCCTTGGGGCCAGCTGAAGGTGGACAGGAACCTCCACCAACTATGAGCTAAGCAAACCTTGTCTTCCTTAATTTTGGGAGCTGTGTCTTTGTCTCAGCAAAGAGAGAAAAGTAACTAAGACAGAATTTGGTAGCAGAGAAGTAGAGCCCTTGCTGTGATGATAGCTTGTGAAATGGCTTGTGGGAAGAGTTTGGAAAGATCCAGAGATGTCACCTGAAGGAGGGGAGCTGAAACACCTTCAGCTGCTCTGTGAGGGAGACCCTGGTCAGAGCTTAGAAGGTCAGAATGCAAATGCTGCCAGAGAGGTCAGGCTCGAGAGGTTTCTGCGGGTAAGAAAAACTGCACTGGTCATTGAACCCTGGCTGACATGTGCCATGGCTCTGAATAAAGCTGTAATCAGCCTAGCCAAAGAAATTTCAAGGCAGAAAACACTGAGGTGGTGACATGGCTATTATTGGGGGCTTTCAGCCAGATATATGTATATCTTAGCTTACATAGTTGCCGTGCTGATTTCTGCTGCTCTGTTGAAGACAGCAGTTAATGATTAATATTTTTTCTTTTTAATTTTTTGACCAATTCTGCATGCTTGTATCGGATAACCTCCACAACTAGTTTGAAAACAGCAATGCTCGATGTAGCAACCATGGTTGAATTGCTATCACATTATTTAGTGAAATTCTGTATCATTTCTTATGCTATTTTTTACTATTTCTTACTCTCTTTACAAATGATACTATGAAAAAAATGATACTGTGAAAGAGAAAGAAGGAAAACCTGAGATGAGACAAAGGAAAGAAGAAAGGGAGAAGAGAAGGGAGAAGAGAGAGAGAGAGAGAGAGAGAGAGAGAGAGAGAGAATATGTTTACGTATATATACAGAATAGCTTGAATAATTGCACTACTGATTTTTGCTGGTCTATTGAAAGGCATGATTAATGCTTAATTTTTTTCCTTCTCCTTTTTAATTTCTTATAACTTTTGTTAACCAACATTGCATGCTTATATCTGGTAATCTAAACAACTAATTTGAAGATAACATTATGCAATATAACAACCATTACTGAATTTCTATTACTTTGTATACTGAAATTCTGTATCATTTCTATTTTTTGCTACTTTATATTCTATTTGAAATTAAAAAGTTAGGCCCACCCAGAGCCCAGGACTGGTGTGCATGTAGGTAGGGACTTTTGCCTGTGGTTGAAGACTGGAACTTCCCCACCCAGAGCCCAGTACTGGTGTGTGTGTAGGAACTTTTGCCTGAACACCACAACCAGAACTTCTCCATCCAGACCCAAGAACCAGCTCCTCATATGGAACCCTATAGCAAAATTTCCTGAAGAGAGGCCAGGTTCAGAGCCTCCCAGGTAATCCAGGAGCTGAACATCTTGCCAGAGGGGCGCAGTGGGCTCACTTCTATGGGCTACAGCAGGAAGAAGTAGAGCACAGCAGCCAGAACCAGCCAGGCACATCTGGAAAAGTTCCAGCTTGGTAGATCCAGGACCAAATTTCAGTAGGTGCTAAAGGCATAACCACACCAAAGTTCTGCACCAAAGATCAGAAGATATTGCTATACAAAATGACAAGGACAAGGAGTAAGATGCAATCTGAGGCCCAGAGCCCACCCAGAGCAAATGCAGGAGACACTAGTATAGAAGAAAGTGGGACTCACACAGCTGAAATCTCTCAATTAATAGCATCTGAAGTAAAGAAACAAATGTAGAAAGGTATAGAGAAAATCAGATCAGAAACAACCCCTGAAGGACAGGCTGTGGTGATGCACACCTGTAATCCCAGCACTTGGAAAGCTGAGACAGGAGCATCAGTGCAAGTTTGAGACCAGCCTGGGCTACAAAAGTGAGCTCAAAGCCAGACTGAACTGCATAGAGATACCCTGTCTCAAAAAGTCAAAAAAGAAAGAAAGAAAAAGAACAGAAAAGAAATAACCCCTGAAGTAAAAAAAGAAATCTCTGAATTAATAGCACCTGAACTAAAGGAACAACTGCAGAAGGGAGAGAGAAAATCAGATCAAAAATAAGCTCTGAAGCAGAAAAACAAAAGATAACTATAATGAAAGAATTAATAAAAGCTTCTAAAGAAGACATTGAAAAAATTAGAGGAGAATAGTAAAATGATAGAATCCTTGAATGAACAATATAGGAAAGATATAGATCACATGAAGCAGTTTCAAAGAGACATGTAGGAAAATAAAATCTCAATCACAATCTGACAACACCATATGAATGAAAGTGAAGATAGAGTTTCAGACTTTGAAGACACAGTTGAAGCTAGTGAAAAGTTAAGATAGGATATCTTAAAAATAAGTACGATGCAGGAAAAATTAATTCAGCATCTGCAAGACAGTGCAAAGATGAACAATGTGAGATTAATAGGTGTCAAAGAAAAAAAAGGAGACAAGACAAAAGATATAAAAACAACATGGGCAGAAGTAATAGAAAACTTCCAAAATACGAGAAAACAATCTGGCATTCAGGTAACTGAAGCATACAGAACTCCAAATAAGATCAAAGTAATTAAAAACATACCCAGACATATAATAGCCAACATCCCAGAAATCCAGCAGAAGAATAATATACTAAAAGTCACTAGAAAAGAAACAAATCACATTTAAAGGAAAATGCATCAAAATAACAGCAGATTTCTCATCACAAACCATGAAGTCAAGAAGAGCATGGAGCAGAGTGCTTCAAGCCCTCCATGAAAACAAATTCCAACCCAGACTGCTACATCCTGCAAAACTCCCTTTCAAGTATGAGGAAGAAGTGAAATAATTCCATGATAAAGAACAACTAAAGAATTTCATGATGTCAAAGCCAATCCTACACAAACTACTAAAATATATTTTAGAGAGGAACCAAAATGACCAGAACTCCACAAATCAGAAAAGAAAGGATGCACCAAATAGGGAAACCAATTAAACACAAGAGAAAAAGGGGTAAACAACAGTAGAGAAATAACATGTCAATCATAAGTCAATGCATTGCAATTATGACCATTAATGTAAATTGACTTAATTCTCCAATTAAAAGAAATAGACTGGCATAGTGGTTTAGGAAGCAAAATACGACAATATGCTGTATACAAGAAATGCACTTAACTCATAAAGATATTCATAGGCTGAAAGTCAAAGGAAGAAATACTAGAAGCTAGTAAATACATGAAGAAATGCTCCACATCACTAGCCATCCATGAAATGCAAATCAAAACAACACTTAGATACCATCTCACCCCAGAAAGAATGGCTATCATAAAGAAATCAACCAACAACAAATGTTGGAGAGTCTGTGGGGAAAAGGGAACCCTTCTCCACTGCTAGTGGGGATGAAGACCAGTGCAACCTTTATGGAGAGCAGTGTGGAGAGGAGTATGGAGACTCCTTAAAAAAACTAGGACTGGAAATCCCATTCAATCCAGCTATCCCCCTAC
>PVKN010031645.1:0-12439 GCA_004027915.1 Capromys pilorides | reverse complement strand
AAAAAAAAAAAAAAATCTTTAAAATAAAAAGTCTAAAAATAGATTCACATTAAAAAAAAAAAAAAAAAAGATTCAAGGGCCAATGAGATGGCTCAGCAGTCTAAAGCACCTGCTTAGGAAAGCTGAGGCAACCGCAGGGACCTCAGTGTGATCCTCTGCACCACATGCTGCACCAGCATCCCCAGGGCAGGCTGAGCCGGCCATAATACAAAAGATAATAAAAATAAAAGATTCACATACGTATGGCCATTAAAATTATAGGAACAGTAATACTACAAGGTTTTTTAAAGGATAATCTTTTCAATAAAGGATATTGGAATATATATATATATATATATATATATATATATATATATATATATGCCTTTACAGGCTGGCTGGAGAGGTAGCTCAGTTGGACAGTGGTTGCCTAGCATCAATAAGGGCCTGGGTTTAGTCCCTAGTACCAAAACAAAACATAGAAAATTGTTTTTAAAGAGAGATTTTTATACCACCATATACAAAAATTCCAGATTGATTTTAAGTATAAATGTTAAAGTAAATAACAAAGTGTAAACCTAGCTGAACACATTGTCTGGAACAATCTGTAATCCCAGTTAAGGCAGAAGAATCTTGAATTTCAAGACCAGCCTTGAACAACATAGAGTTCCAGGCAGCCTGGACTATACAGTGAAACCCTTCTGTCAGGAAAACAAAGAACTGGGCTACACCTGTGATCAAAGCACTCAGGAGGCTAAGGCAGGAAGATTGCCTTGAGTTCAAGACCAGCACTACACAGCAAGACCTATGCCTCAGAAAAAACTTAGAAAACCTAGCCAAATGATATCCGATTCCATTTATTTATTCATGTACAAAAATCTGTATTTATTCAAATACAGCCATGTCATCTTCTGAAAGATCACCATAATCTCCAACCACAAATTCTGACCTGAATTTATTTATTTATTTATTTATTTATTTATTTATTTATTTATTTATATTTTAGGGAAGGGTCTACAGGGTGTTAGGGTTTCACTATTAGATCAGACTCCTAGTGATCCACCTGTTTACAGCCTCCCAAGAACTGGGATTACAGGTGCGTGCCACCATGCCCAGTCTCAATTGCCTTCTCAGCACGCCCCAGGGGTGGGGCCAGCAAGGCAGGCCTGGAGATGCAAACCCCCCACCCCGCCTCTCTGCGCCCACTTGCAGGTGCTTTAATCCACTGAGCTATTTGGCCATCCCTGACCTGAAATTCTTGCATCTCCATTTCCTACAGAACCAATCTCTCATGTCCACCAATAATGCTTTCCTTAAATGTGTAATTCTTGTCCATGTAACCTGCTTCTAGGACACTGACAACACAGCTGTTGGTGATTTTATTCCACGAATTCTGCATGAAAGTTATGACCTCTTGCAGACTAGACTACACAAAATTTCCATTAAGTCAAATATTAATTTTAGACTTACAAAATAGGAGTGACAACAAAAATTATGACAGCTAAGAATGATGATCCTGAGGCTGGGGAGATAGCTCTGTGGCACAAGTGCCAGCCTGGCAAGTGCAAGGTCATGAGTTTGGACCCCAGTCCCACCAAAAAGAAAGAAAGAAAGAAAGAAAGAAAGAAAGAAAGAAAGAAAGAAAGATGGTCCTAGGCTGGGTGTGATGATGCCCTCCTATAATCCCAACACTTAAGAGGCTGAGGCAGGAAAATTATTGTGAATTCGAGACTAGCCTGAGCTACAAAGTGAACTGATAGCCAGCTTGAACTGCACAAGAACTGGTCTCAAAAAGACAAAAAAGAACTGGGGAATGGCCAGCCAGATAGCTCAGCAGTTAAAGCAACTGCTTAGGCAGGCACAGGGACAGTTCAATCCCCAGTGTGCTGTGCTAGTCCTGCCCTCAAGGGGCGCTGAGAGGGGCAATTGAAATTGGACATGGTAGAGTATGCCTGTAATCCCAGCACTTGGGAGGTTAAAAATAGGATCACTATGAGTCCAATCTGTGTAGTGGGACCTTGTAGACTCAATAGTAAATACATTAAAAAAAAAAAAAAGGAGCTTGGAAGACAGCTCACTAGTTGAAGCACCTGCAAGGCAAATACAAGGACCCAGGTTTGATCCCTGGTACCTCAAGCCATACCAGTGCTGGCCACTGATACCAGGCATGGTGGAGCATACCTGTAATCCCAGTGCTGGGGAGGCTGAGACAGGAGGATCACTATGAGTTGAAGCTGTGTAGCAAGACCTTGCACCAAATAAACAATTAATTTTAAGAAGAAAGATAGGCCAGTGAGATGGCTCAGGGGTCTAAAGCGCCTGCTTAGGCAAGCTTAGGCAAGTGTAGGGACCACGGTTCAATCCCTGGCACCACATGCTGCGCCAGCCCCACCCCCAGGGCATGCTGAGGGAGGAGGAGGAAAAGAAAGATGGTGCAAATTCCCTTCTCCCCAAAAAAGATAGGCCAGATGTGGTGGCAAACACCTATAATCTCGGTATTTGGGAGGCTGAGGCAAGAGGATTACCATGAGTTTGAGGCCAGCCTGAACTACATAGTGAGATCCTGTCTCACAAAGCCTAGAAACAAGGAAAAAGGATGATGGTGAAACAAACACAATGCTTAAAGGCAGCCACCAAAATTCAGAAGCGGTTTCTTATTTCACAAAAGTGCATTAGGTATGTCCATTACAACACACGACACATTGAATTATGAAGATTCATATTAGACACAACCACTTCCTTCTGTTATCAAGTATGCACATTGTTCCTTGTGTCTGAACTCCAGTTGCTTGAGTTCACCTATTTATATAGGCATTTACCTCTTGGCTAAACATGCTTGTTTAGGCACTTGTGATTAATTTAATACTTAATATAATTTATATTAGCATGTATTTCAAGTATTAATATCAATCACATATTTATATATAATTTATATAATTCAATACATTCATTTTGTATTGCAGTGGAGATATTAAATACATCTATGTGAATGGTGATCTTTTTTCTTTTCTTCTTTTTTTTTTGCAGTACTGGGGATTGAACTCAGGACCCTCCACTTGCAAGGCAAGCACTTATTCTATTGAGCTATCTCCCCAGCCCTAATGAATGACGATCTTAACTAGGACATTTTTGGGGGATAGAGATTAAAGCAATATGAAAATTATGGGAGGGCTTTACTGGTTAGGTCTTATTTGGGGGAAATATGCAAGACCCTGTCTCCAAAAAAGGTCAAAATAAAAAAAAAAGAAAGAAAGAAAATAGTTTGCCAAAAGAGGGAAAATTCACAAAATGAGAGAAAATATATTGAAATGTGTGTGTGTGTGTTTTCAACCGGACTTGCCATCAGAATATTGGAAAAATTCTTACAAATCAATGTGTAAAGAGCAGACATACCAAATAACAACAACAAAAAATGGACAAGATGGTTCAACAAAAGTTGCTTATGGGCCAGGGAGATAGCTCAGGGGCACATGTGCCTGCCTGGCAAGTGCAAGGTCCTGAGTTCAATCCCCAGTTCCAGAAGAAAAAAAAAAAAGTTGTTTAAACAGCCAAAATACATATGAAATGATGCTCATTAATCATAAAAGCAAAGGCAAAATAGAATCAGAGTGATTTCTGAAGGGAAATAGTGATTGACAAGGGAAGACAAAACAGGACAGAAGAGATGCTGGTGATACTGACTTTTTAATATATATTGTTTCTTGAACTATATACACTGTTACACACATGTATCCATTTTGAAAATTCAGAAAAATTCTGCAGATATAGCTCAATGGTAGCGGCTGCCTAGCATAGATGAGGTCACAGATTCAATCTCCAGTGCTCCAGAAAACTGGATACTAAGTCCCTGTTTGTCTTTCTATTTATTTTTCCCCTTCCTTATTCTCCTAGTTCTCTACTGTCCCTTGCCAATGTTATGTTTATGGAGTTCACCAGATCTGTTTTAAGATCTTTTGCCCAGCTACAAATCATTATTATTATTATTTTTTTTTTTTTTTTTTGTGGAATTAGAAATTGAACCCATGGCCTTTGTACTGAGCTACATCCCCATAGGCGTCTTTTTTGAGGGGGAGGGATTGAGACAGGGTTTCCCGATGTAGTGCAGACTGGCCTTGGCTCACTTACAAGTCCATGCTAGCCTCCTGCCTCAGCTTCTCAAGTGCTGGCTTTACAAGTGTGCACCACAACTGGCCTCTTTTTCTTTTGTAAGATAGAGTCTTCCCTAAGTCATTAAATTGTCTAGGCTGGGCTAGAATTTGACAATCCTCCTATCTCAGCCTACCCAAGTGTTGGGATTATAGAGATTCACCACCATGCCCATCTATTTCTTATTCTGCCTCTTCCTATTTCCTACCTGGAAGAAGTATGGTGAGACATATCCTTAGGATGCACTTTTTTACTAGTTTTAATTTTTTGTGCATTAAGAGAATTTCTTGATCATCTCATAATGATGATGTTTGTATTAACAAGCATTTTGGGGCCGGGGAGATAGTTTCATGGCACAAGTGCCTGCTTGGCAAGTGCAAGGTCATGAGTTTGAACTCCAGTCCTAAAAAAAAAAAAGCATTCTGTGGACATTTTGCCTTTGTAAGATTGAGATAAGAATCTTTCATGTCTTATTTGTTGATCCTTATAAAGATAACAAACTACCAGTCTTCTTATTTTTCAGATAAGGAAACTCAGGTTTAGAAATGTCAAATACTAAAAAAAAAAAAAAAAAGAAAGAAAGAAAGAAATGTCAAATACTAGTTCACATAACTAGTGGGTAAACAAATTCTTATTTTGGCATCAAAGCTTTTATTCTCACCCTTATCTATTGCCACAGCCAGACACAATGCACAGGGCATTGCACAATGCCAGACACAATGCACAACACCAGTGCTCACATTTTCTATACAGTCAGGCCTCTGCCCCTAGCTGCTGCTTTAGTGTCCATATTTTTTTCTAAATCAGTTTTAGTATATGGGTTGCCAAAATGAGCACCCATTTTTCTAAATCAAACCGTAAAGCATTTGGTCTTACAATTTGGAGTAGCTGAATCCTTGAAAAATCAAAGGCCTATGGCTGTCAGCTTTTACCATTCTCTCCCACACTTAATCTCCTAGAATAGCCCTATTTAGATTGTTCTCTGCTCTTTTGGCCAGGCCTAGACCTTGGTATTGCAGAGTTACATACGTCCCAGATAGAGCCCCGCCCCAAGCCTCTCTCTTTGAAGCAAAGACCTCAGTTATTCTTATACCTCTGAAAAATTCCTCCCTCAGAGAAAAAAGATGAAAGAAATTGATGTCCTTCTTCAGTCTTCATCTTATCTCCTCCTCCTTTTCTCCTCTCTCTTAATAGAACCCCTTAAAGTGTCCCTTGGAAATATTCCACTCTAAACATCCTCAGTCTCTACTAGGGAAACAGGTGGAGACAAAAGAAAAGTATAGTTGTTCTCTTAAGGAGAGGTGTTGTTTGCCTCTCCATTCTAAAATGTCTCCTTTCAAAAGTTCACTGCAGTGCTGGGCTGTGGTGGCGCATGCCTATAGTCCCAGCACTTGGGAGGTTGAGGTAGACCAGAGGATCGGTGCGAATTGAAGACCAGCCTGGGCTACAAAAAGTGAGCTCAAGGCCAGCCTGAAATGCATAGTGAGACTCTATCTCAAAAAGACCAAAAAAAAAAAAAAAAAGTTCACTGCAGTTTGCACCATAAGGTCCTCTCACAACAACATGGTGGCACAAATCCTGAACCTCATATTCAGAAATAATCTGTAAATTCATTCATTCAACACATTTATTAAGCACATTTTATTGTGGTAGGCTCTCAATACTCAATATTACTCCTGCTTTCCATCTTTGTGCATGACCAAGAATACTGAAAAATAGTAAACAAGGAATACAGGATTGCCAGGCTCAGTGGCTCTCCCCGGTAATTCCAACAACCAGGAGGCAGGAGGATCATTTTGAGTTCAAAACCAGCCTGGACAAGGCCCTGAGATGGATCTCAAGTACTACATGCCTTGCCAGCCCAGAACCCCAGGTGCACCATGCTGGCCCTAAAACCAGGCATGGTGGCGAACACCTGTAATCCCAGCCCTGGGGAGGCTTTGACAGAGGATCACTATGAGTCCCAACTGTGTAGCGAGACCCTGTATCAAATAAATAAATATTTTTTTAAAAAATTAGAAAAAAAGAAAATTAGCCTGTTCTACAGAATGAGTTCACAACCAGCCTGAATTACCCAGCAAGACTCTCTCTCTCAAAAAAAAAAAAAAAGAAAAAGAAAGACAGACAGGATCTTATTAGAAAAGAGGAAAGGAACAACAAGGAGGAGATGGTGGTGTAAGGGTAGATAATAGGACAGATATGAGTATAGTGTACACATTGAAACCTACAACCCAAAAATGTGATAAGAGGTGGGAGAGGTAAGGAAAATGATGGGAATTGAAAATGATCAGAGTACAGTTATTGTATAATTTTTTAAAATGTAAAAATTGGCCAGGTGTGTTTGCATACACCTATAATCCCAGCACGTGGGAGGCTGTGGCAGGAAAAGCACCACAAGTTCAAGGCCAGCCTGGGCTACATACTGGGTCCAAACAAGGTTAGCCTGAACTACACAGCAAGGCTCTGTCTCAAACAACTTAAAGTAAAAATCATTCTTCCCTGGGCTATAGAAATAAGAAATTAGCAAATTTGGCCCCTAGCTTAACTTTTTCCCTCATCTAGCTGGCCAGATAGCTCAGGGGATTAAAGTGCCTGTTTAGGCAGATGCAGAGAAGGGGTTCAATCCCCAGAGTGCCCTGCCAGCCCCATACTTGGGGCACACTGAGAGGAGCAATTGAGACTGGGTGTGATGGCATGCACCTGTAATCCCAGTGCTTGAGAGGCTGAAAATAGTAGGATCACTACAAATTCAATCTACATAGTGAGACCCTGTAGACCCTGTACTAAATACATAAAAAGATAATAATAGAGAAACATCTGACCTACTCCAGGAGTAAGAAAGCAGAAAACAATACAAAATGAGACTAGAGACATATCAGGTTGGGAAAATTATTTTTTATTTATTTTTTGGCATTTAGTACAGGGTCTACAGGGTCTCACTACATAGGTCAGACTCTTAGTGATTCTCCTGTTTTCAGCCTCCCAAGTGCTGGGATTACAGGTGCGTGCCACTATGCCCAGTCTCAATTGCCACTCTCAGCCATGCCCTGGGGGCGGGGCCAGGCTCTTGCGCTCTGCTGCTGCTCTCTGCCAAAGCAGGCACTTTAGTCCACTGAGCTATCTGGCCAGCCCAGGAAACAGTTTAGGTTGTTAGTATTTTGGATTTTCCCACCAAGTGGGATGGGAATGCCCTGGAGAGTTTTAAGCAGAGCCACTGCATGACCTGACAATACTTTAAAAAGACCTGCATTGGGCCAGCTCAGTGGGCTAAGAGCCTGCTTCGGCAAGCGCAGGGGTTCTATCTCCAGTCCACATGCCTTACTGACCCCACCCTCCAGGGTGCACTGAAGCAGGGATGAGTCCCGGGGTGATGGTGCATACCTGTAATCCCAGGTATATTTTCAGCGTAGGCTGAAAATAAGAGGATCACCAGGAGTCTGAGCTGCATAGTGAGACACTGTACCAAATACATAAAAATGAGAGGGGGAAAAAAAGATCTGCATGGTTCTCCGTGAAGAACAGACTATGCTGGGGTTAAGAGTTGAAACAGTATAGATTACAAAACCAGCTATTACATAATCCATGCAGAACAAAGGTAATGGTAGGAAGGAAGTGAAAGCAAACACCTTTAGTAAAAACTATGTTTATCTTTGATGAACAAAATAATGAAAATTCTTAAAATTTTACTTTAAGCTTAGGTTGAATTATAAGTATCAGGTTTGGGTCATGGGAAAAATTTGGTTCATTGACTAGCAATATTATGATATGTTAGATTTATAAATAACTTTCAGGAAGATTTTTTTTTCTCTTTCTAGTCATTTCTAGTAAAATGGCTCATAGGTTTTATACTGGTCATTATCTTCATTTCACCTAAATGTACATGAAAAAGTTCCTCCAATTTCCAAATATACTACTGTCAACCCTAAAACAGCTGCTCTTTTAAGATCTGAGAAGCTGGGCCAACTGGAAAAGTGAGACCTTTAAAAAAGCCTGAGGAACTTCCAACTTCTCTCAGCAACATCTCTCAAACTTTCCATACAAGGGACTAGGGAGATAGCTCAGTGGAATAAGTGCTTGCCTGGTAAGTTCAAGGTCCTGAGTTTGATCCCTGGTACCACACCAAAAAAATAAAACAAAAAACCTTCCACATGAAGAAGTTGTAAAAGTAGGTGGTCTCATACTGTCCAAATTCATTTTCTTATTTTAGATTTGCCAAGAGCTTTTGGGGTGTTCGTTTGTTTGATTGATGGTTTTGTTTTTGAAACAGAGTTTTACTACGTAGTCCAGGCCGGTCTCAAACTCAAACAAACCTCCTGTCTCAGCCTCCTGAGCTTCTGGAATAACAAGTGTGCACCACCAAGTCTAGGTGCCAAGAGTTTTCGAAAGTTTACTAAGTGTACATTTATTTTGGGTGCATTTTAGTACATTTTTTAAGATTGTTCTTAATCTTAAAAATAAGAAAACTATCTTAGTTATGTTTCTTATTACTGAAACCTAGAGTTTAAGGAGGAAAAGTTTATCTCAGAGTTTTAAAGGTTTCAGTCCATAATTGGCTGGCTCCTCTATCACACAGGAGAAACAGTTCGAGGGCAGAAGATAGCAAAGCAACAAGACAGCCACAGTGCTTTTTGTCCCTTGTATCTTATCCAGGTTGCCCGTGCTTAGGGGGCATAGCACTCACACCCTTAACCCTAGTGCCCTTGATTCTAGCATTGTACCCTAAATTAATCAATCTAGATAGATCCAGCCACGTCTGAAAAGGCCCCACTTTTGACTGCATGAGGCATTGGGGGACATTTAGACACAAATCACAACATAAACAAACAAAACAAAGAAGTTCTAGGGCTGAGATGTAGCTCAGTGATAGAGTGCTTGCCTAGCATGTATGAGGTTCTGGATTCTACCCCCTCACAGAACAACAACAAAAAAGAAACGAAAGGAGAAGAGGATGAGAAGAAGGAAAAGAAAGAGAAATGAAACAGAAGGAGGAAAAGGGCAAGACAAGGCAAAAGAGAAAGAAGAGGAGAAAGAATAGGAAGACAAGATGGAGAGGGAAGAGAAGAGGAAGACGTTCCAAGGATGTCAACCTTTAGGGGCAGGAAGGTTAATTAAAGAATATCATAGTTGAGTTCCTAGGAAACACTCTGAGAGCAGGATTTGCATGGAAGGAATTTATTGGGAAGTTAGACACAATCAGTGGAAGTCACTGACTGTTATTGTTGCAAGTCATCAGTTGATTCTGTGATGAGCTCAGGAGCTTCAGTGGTCTCTAAATTTGTTTTCCAAAGAAGCAAGGATACTACTGTCTTTGTACCCTCAGTCAGTTGGGTAGCCTAACCTTAGAAGAGACAGTCCACTATAGCCAGTGACAATGTCCAGGAGGATACAGGATTGTGGAGACACAGGACTGAGGGTATAGTATCAAAAAGTAAAAACAGCTTCATCCATCAACATAAAAAATTTCTAGCACCTGAAGATGGATATGTCAGCCACGAAGTGATATGAATTGGAGCTTCACAGTACAGAGGATTAAGGAGGTATTCCTAAGTCAATTTTATTGTTTAATATTCACCGCAATACACAGTATTTACTGTGGGCATTTTACCACATGATTTTTATTAAAATTCTACAGTAATTTTGGCTTTTGATTTCTTTCTTTCTTTCTTTCTTTCTTTCTTTCTTTCTTTCTTTCTTTCTTTCTTTTTTATATTATGGCTGGTTCAGCCTGCCCTGGGGTGGGGCTGGTGCTGCTGTGGTGCCAGGGATTGAACCCTGACTTCTGGGCTATCTCACCGGCCCCATATTTTACTTTATTTTATTTATTTATTTATTTATTTATTTATTTATTTATTGCGGGGCCGGGGTTTGAACTCACAACCTTGCACTTGCCAGGCAGGCACTTGTGCCACAGAGCTATCTCCCTGGCCCCCCCATACTTTACTTTAAAAAAAAAAAAATTCATTTTGAACTTCATAATTACAAAAATATTTTCCATTTTCAACCATATTTTTCAGATGTTAAAAATGTTATATGACTATACATATATATATGTTTGTACAGATATAGATATAGATATAGATAGATATAGACATGCCAAGGTTAAGAAATTAACCATGATTCAATACAATCATCTGATCTACAGATCTTATTTTACCAAGGAACCTACTAATGTCCCTCCAAGTATCCAATCAGGATCAGGATCGTATATTACATTCAGTTGTAAAGTTTCTTTATCCTTTACACTTCTTTCATTTTTTGCTTGCTTGTTTGTTTCTGAGATAGTGTTTCACTATGTAGTCCAGGCAGCCTTGAACTCATAGTGATCCTCCTAACTCATCCCAAGTGTTGGGATTATAGGACTTAGCCTCCATTGTACACCACTGCATCTAATTCAACCTTGACAGTTTACAAAAGCACTAGATAATATCTGATAGTATATCCCTCAATTTTGGTTTATCTGATGTTTCATGATCAAATTAGGTTAAAATCTTTGCCAATAATTCTACAGAAGTGATAGGGGCTGGAGAGATAGCTCAGTAGAATAAGTACTCGCCTGACAAGTGCAAGGTCCTGAGTTCAATCCCTGGTACTGCAAAAAAAATAAAATAAAAAAAAAAAAATCCAACTGAGGTCCAGGATCTCCCAGCAATGTCCTGCATGAGACCAGCTGAAAACCTAAAGCACCTGACAATGCCCCTGTAAGTCCAATTGGAGGCATAGAATTCATGATAATGTCTCATACAAATCTGTTCCATGGATCTGCACTGGCAAAGTGCAGAGGTCCAAAAGTCAGTCATAGAAGCTGGAAAGTCTGTACCATCAGGATGAAGGATCTGAGTCAGCAGGCTGAGGAATCTGCACTGGTGCCAAAAAGCGATGCTCAAAGAACCAGAGCACCTCCAAAATGAACTTCAGCCATCCTCAGCAACAATGCGGTCCTGTACCCCTCCAATGATAATAGCCAAGTTCATATCAGGAAAATCAGAGCAACATACTTCTCCAGGAGATTCAACAGCATTATCTCTTTCAGTTCTGCTTTTTATTTTATTGGCAACAATTCTCAAGTGGGCCCTCTGTACTGCACTGATTGAACCACAGTTGTCAATCTACCATAATATCATTCGGTTCACTGTAGCTTTAGAAGTGTCTGTCTCTGTCTCTGTCTCTGTCTCTATCACTGTCTGGTCTCCTCTCTCTGTGTCGCTGTGTCTCTCTGTCTTTCTGTCTCTCTGTCTCTCTCTCTCATTTTTTTTTGTATTTTTAGGGAAGGGTCTACAGGGTGTTCAAGTCTCAGTATGAGATTGGACTTGTAGTGATCCGTCTGTCTACAGCCTTCCAAGAGCTGGGATTACAGGTGCACGCCACCACACCTAGTCTCAATTGCTGTCTCAGCATGCCCCACAGGCGGAGCCGGCACGGCAAACTCAGGGACTGAATTTTTTAATGTATTGTGTACAGGGTCTCACTATGCAGCTCAGTCTCATAGTGATCCTCCTGTTTTCAGCTTCCCCAGCACTGGGATTACAGGCATGTACCACCATGCCAGGTCTTGGTGGCCAACTCAGTGTGCCCAGGGGCAGGGCTGGTGCAACATGCGATACCGGGGATTGAACCCCGGTCCCTGAGCTTGCCTAAGCAGTACTTAGTCTACTGAGCTATCACTGGTCCTTCTTTTTTTTTTTAATTATTTTTTAATTCATCAACTTTTTACTGGACACTCCCCCATGGGCTAGGCTCTGAGGTAGGCATTGAGGATATAGCAGCAAACAAAACTTGTATGGTTTCATTCCTGCCTTCATGAAGCTTATTCTAAGAGCCTATTCTACCAGGCATCAATATTATAAAATATTATAGAATATTCCCCCATTTTTCAAAAGTATTATGCTTTCTACTGGTTTGCCACAATTTAAAAAGGTCAAAGATTTTAAGCAGGTAAGCAGCACAATAAGTTCTACATTTCTTAGAAGATCCTTCTACTAAGGGGTCAAAGAAATAAAGAGTGAACCTAAGGCCTAAGGTTGTAGCTCAGTGGTGCAGTACTTACTTAGCATGCATGAGGCCCTGCATTCAGTCATCATTACTGGAGGGTGGGGGAGGGGAGAAGGAACCAGAGGAAGAAAGAGTGAACTGGAGAGGCCAACTGCCAAATTAATTCAAGAGAACAAATTGAATGTGGGGAAACCAAATATGAGACTGAAAAATAGTCCCAAAGTAAGAAATAATTAACTGGACTAGGGTGAAGTCAGGGGAAATGGAACAACAGGTGATATAATATTGAGGGGCTAAACAGAAGAGACTTACTGATTGTCTTGTG
>PVKN010031644.1:0-12431 GCA_004027915.1 Capromys pilorides | reverse complement strand
ATATAGCAAAAACATTCCTAAAATTTATTTGCAGCCAGAAAAGACCTAGAATAGCAAAGGCAATCCTGGGCAAGAAAGGAAATGCAGGAGGCATTACACTCCCTGACTTGAAATTATACTGCAAAGTGATAAAATGATCATGGCACTGGCAAATAAAACAGACTCAAGGATTAATGAAACAGAGTAGAAGATGCAGATACAACTACAAACACACTCAGCCACCTTATCTTGACAAAGGGGACAAACATCTTCACTGGAAGGAAGATAGCCTCTTTAACAAATGCTGCTGGAAAAACTGGCTATCCACATGCCAAATACTAAAACTAGATCTGGGTCTATCACCATGCACTAATCTAAAGTCAAAATGGATTAAGGATCTAAACATTAAAACAGAAACATTAAATCTATTAGAAGAGAAAGTGATGGAATTCTTGAAGACATACAGGTAGGCAGGCAGTCCATGAACAAAAAATCAAACTGCACAGGAAATACTTCAAAAGCTCAACAATTGGGATTTCATATTATTGAGAAGTTTTTGTATGTCAAAAGAAATCATCCACAAAGTGACAAGACAACCATGAATTAAGAAAAAATCTCAAGCAACAAGCACTCAGACAAAGGAATTCTAGCTAGAATTTATAAAAAACTAAAAGAAAAAAATCAGGCCCCCAAAATTCAAAGACCCAATCCAAAAATGGGCATTTGAGATGAATACACACTTCTCAGAGGAAGAAATACAAGTGTCAAATAAATACATGAAAAAAATCCTTCACATCACAGGTCGTTCAAGAAATTCAAATTAAAACAACATTGACATATCATCTCATTCAACAAGGAATGGCTGTCATCAAGAAATCAACTAGAAGCAAATGCTGGAGAGACTGTGGGAGGAAAAAGAACCCTTCTCCACTTTTGGTGGGAAAGTAGACTGGTACAACCACTAATGAAATCAGTGTGTAGACTCCTCAAAAAACTAGGACTGGAAATCCCATTCAATCCAGCTCTTCCCCTTCTGGGTATTTTCCCAAAAGAACTGAAAACAATACCATAGTGATATATGTGCACCCATATTTATAGAAGCACAATTTGTCTAGCCAAATCTTGAAAAATAACCAAAATGCCCATCACCTGAGGAATGGATAGAAAAGGGTGTTATATTTTTATACAATGGAGTATTGCTTTGCAATAAAGAAAGACAAACTTAAGGCCTATACAGGCAAATGGATGCAACTAGGGGCTATACTCATAAGTGAAATAAATCAGACCCACTTAAGTAAATATTATATTGTCTCTTTAATGTAAGAACCTGAAAGAATAAATAAAAACTGAAAGGTATAATAAATACAGTAAAGTGGAAAGAACCCGAATATAAATAATAAATAACAAATGAGAGAAAGGAGAGAAGATAGCAAAAAAAGGAGAAAAATCATGCAAATACATACACAGGAGCTCAGATGATTGTATTACTAATTTCCATCAGTTTTTTGAAAGCAGCAGTTGGTGTTTAAATTTTTCACTTTGACTAACTATATATACTAATATCTGCAATCTTAGCAACTTCATCATAGACAACAATGCGTAATACAAAAACCATAGTTGTATACCTCTCATCTTGTTCTCCTAAATGTGTACTGTTTCTAATGCCTTATGAATTGCTATTATACTTTCTTTTTTTATGTATCTAGTACAGGATCTACAGGGTCTCATTACACAAATAGGACTCATAGTGATCCTCCTGTTTTCAGCCTCCCAAGCACTGTATACTTTCCTTAAAATAAATTTAAAAATAAAGGAAAATGACAAAGAAAAAAATATTAAGGTTTATTGAAAGCAAACGTTAATGTTCAAGTATTTGTCCAATCTTGCAGACCTGTATCTTTTAATCTGAGCAAGAGATTTGACAATAAAAATATGTAATATAACAACCATTGTTAATTTCCTATTATTGTTTTGAAAATGTGCACTATATGTGCTGTTGTGTGTTACTCTGTTTCTGTCTGTTTTTGCTATTCGTTTTACTTGTGTTTTTGCTTTTACTCTTTAAAATAAAATAAAATTAAATTATTAAAACAAGAAAGACAGTCACCAAACTGAAAATGCTTCATCACTACTGGAAGATGGTGGAAGTCCCAGTTGCTAACTCACACACTTCTGGTATCTACCAGAGCAGCAAGAGAACATCACTACTGCCAAGTGAGGAGTGGAGATGACAGAAAATAGCGATGATTAAGTGGGCGGGATTTGTGTTTAGATCTATGTTCTTTTCCATGGACAGCAACTTATGAAGCAAACCATTGTCCAAGCCACGGGATACTGAGGGAGAAGCAAGCATGAGGAAGGAGGAAAGCTTATAGGGCAATAATGGCAAACCTATAGCACACATGTTACCTGTTTTTCTTTTGAGACCCAAGATGTTAATGCATGACTTATTTTTTCCTAAACTAAAACCTTAGTATTCAGGTACTTACAGTGTTGCACTTTGTGATAAATAAATAAAGTGAGCTTTGGGTTGTAGTTTGGTAACTTGTCTCTAAAAGGTTCACTGTCACCATTTTAGGGTGAGTTTAGGCACACCGAGTTTCAGTGACATTTTGGGATTACACATAGGAATCATCCAGAAGGCAGTTGTATTAACTTGGCTAAAGCTTGGGAAACAAGTCTCCCTGGGATGGGTGAAATTATCCAGGAAAATGAAGAGTTAGAGCCCAAGACTTTGAATGGAGTCCTGATGATCCAAAGTGTTGAAGTACCAGTGGAGAAAGAGAAGCCAGCAAAACAAAGAAGCAGCCATTGGAGAAGTGGGAAATAAAGCAAGCAAGGTACACTACACAAGACAAGCCAAGCTGATACAACTGTCCTTTGCCGGGACTGTGGGGGACCACCTGGACAATTTGCCTTCAAAGAGGAGCAATTGTCTCCGTTTTGTCTGAGCCTGACCCTATTTCCATGTATTGATAGGTACAGAGCTGGCTAGGACTTTTCCTTATCCCTTCAGTTGCCTGTAAGCAGTGCATATCAGTCTAGCCGAGGTGCTGTTGGTAGTCTTTGATGACAGCATTTGTCTGAAACCGCACTCACTATGCCCCAGTATGAGTCAGGTCTAGACAGGATGAAGAGCCAAGACTCCCTGCTATTGGCAGGGGGTTTGAGCTTTGAGATTAGAAGCTATGACTTCTTGGGCCTTGAAAGATTGTACATCAGAACTGAAGCACTGACTGCAAAACATTAGATACTATCTCAATTGTGTAATGCAGGATAGTCTTTCTTCATATCCTCTCTGCATATTGCAGAGGTAAATACAGACCTCCTACCTAGCCCAGTACAGGGTATTCACCTACTTCCTGCCGTTCTCACAGTCACTCATCCTCAAGCCAGTCCTTTCTTCATGAATGAATAAAACCTGGGTTCAGCCTTAGGTCAAGGCCTTTGCTCCAGATAACCATCATCATGGCTGAACTTAGGACCCCTGGGCTTCCCATAACTACAAGTATGCCTTAGTGTCTTTATTCTCATGGTGGATTGCACTAGGTGTGGTAGATTGGAGTTAACTCAATGGGATTCCAATAACTTTATCCATGGGATTACAAATATAAACTTTCTGGATTGAGATGAGGACCAGGACAGGCTCTTTAGAGGTCCTGGTCCTCATCTTCAGCTCCTCTGATAGAAAACGTGGCCTTTGTCCAGAATGATAATGCTGGCCACAAGTTCTAAAGTAGGCAAAGACTCTTGGGAAGAAAAAGGACTACTTTCTGTCAGAGGCTCCTCTGTGAAAAGAAATGAAATCCCTGGAGAAGAAAGAAAGTTGCCGCCATTTCCTATAAATAGGTAGGTCAGACGGCTCTGGAGATAATTGAGCCAAATCGACACAAGGGACCCAAGAGGTGGCTTTTGCACAACGAATTGAGTAAGAGCACAAAAAGGGGAGAAGTAGCAAAGCATAGTGACAATCACTCGAGAGGAAAATAGATTCAAAGTTTGCATGTTAATTCTGGGACTTTTTGTTTGTTTATATCATTAAATAACATAAGACATAACTCTTGTTAAATGAAAGATTTTGAATTCCGATGTGTAACATGGTTTACATTTTTATTTTAGCTTCCCTACTGGACATGTTTTTTCTCTGACTTCCTTCTCAAAGTTGGTTTCCTATAAATACCACAGGCCAGAAGGCACTTGGCAATAATAATAACAGCAAGTGACATTTATTAAGCCTTTACCATAGATCTTGTTCTCTGCAAAACTCTTTAAAAATTTATCTAACTTAATCCTCCCACTAGCCCTAGGACATAAGCATTACTGTGCCTGTTATGAGCTATCTAAGGAACAGAGAAGTTAGTAAGCCATCCAAGATCTCAATAATTATCAGCACCCAGAAGGGTCCCACATAGATTCACTCTCTGACACATTTTCTGTCTGGAAGGTAGGAAACCTTCCAGCATCTCATGTCTTAGACACCTGCAACATTGGCATCTTCACAAAAAGCACCTAGGCTGCTAAATGGACTGGTTTTGTTTCTGAGAGTGGAAGATTTCCTAGGATGTTTTCCTGGATGTTAGGCTACTCTCAAGGCAAACAATAACTCTCTGAAGCCATAGTCAGAACCCCAAGTTCTTATGATGTAGTATCAATGACCTGACTAAGATCTCCAGCTCCCTGTATGAGGGGTATGGTGAAAGGGTGAAATAAGAAACAGACAAATCTAGCAACACGTTGGGGTGGGGGTGGGGGAGGTGCTGGGAAGTCTGTGTCTCAGGATGGGCAGAGATGAAGGCCTCGGAGCCAGCCACTGTCTATTAGCCAGTGTTCTAATAAAAGAGGAAGCCTCCTTTTCTTGGAATGGCATAAAAGCAGCGGTAGAATGGGCAAGTTTATGAAGGGAACAAGCCAAGACCCATCCCTACCCCTGGGTGCTAATTTCACTGATCCAGAGAAAGGTGACTTCCACGTACCAAAACCAGCCCACAATGCAGACAGGGTAAGGAGAACCTAAGACATACTGTGTCAGTCTACAATTCATGGGCCCCAACCATGTGGCATGACAGGGAGCTACGACCTTGCCTCAGGGCCCAGGGATATTCTTAGTTATTACACAAAACTCATGGCGTCAACTACTCTGGTGCGATATGGCAAAATGAGAGCCAAAAAGGCTATTGAAATTGGCAATTAGTAACTTCTTGCAGGTTAGTTTGAGTGTGGGGTGGGGATGGGAGGCAAAACAAGGAGATTTGAAGAAGATAAGGAAACAGACAAAGAAGCTAGACAATGCTGTTAAGAAGGATAAAAGGAAGAGAAGTAGTTAGAGAGGGATATACATCACACAAATTCAAGCAAAGGGATAAAATAGCTTAGCAAGGAAACTCAAACTCTGTAGGAATCTCACTTAATTTTATTTTTTTCACTTAACTTTAGATTCAACACATTCACATTTATAAAGTGCTAACTTTAGGTAAAGAAATGTGCTGGAACTTTCGCACACTAATTTTTTTCTTATGCAAAACTGGTACCCTTTGTAATGGGTGAACAAAGTGGAAGAATTTCTGCTCTCTCGACAGTAGAGAAAATTTGTCTGGAATGTTTTGAATAACATGAGTTCAAAATAATAGATTTTCAGCAAACATTTATGCACCGAGGTCTCTCTTATGTTACTCACTGGCTGAAGACATCAAAAATGTTTGGCCAATCAATACACGATGCTTATTTCTCGATCACTACATTTTATGGTTTTGCTAAGTCAGTTGGGAAACATTTTCAAAACAAACTGTACCATTTAACTGTTTAATTTTCTCTGTGGCTAGGCAAGGCTTTTTATCCTACTCCAGGCATCCCGCTCATAAACTGCTCTGCAAGAGCCACAAATTCCTCTTAGAAACAGACCAGGTGATGCACAGTAGGTCTGCCTGGTTCTTTTCAGTGCTTGCTGGTACCTGTGTGGGTACTATTTTGTTTCCCAGACCGGATCATAGTGAATCACAGTGGCTAACAGATATCAAATCCACCTTTGTTCACTCATCGTACTTTGTGATACTTTGTCCATTGAAGGAAAAACTCTTTACGTATAAGTAAATAAATAAAAATTGAAATCCCACCATGATTGTTACCTCTTCCCTCAGCGTTTCAGTGTCTTTCCAAACTCTGTCTGTTGTGTCTCCAAGCAATGCCTGCCCTGGCCCCACCCTTCCTTTGACCTTAATTTAGCTCTAGGTGTAGATTGTCTTCCCTGGAGGCTGGCAACATCTTTCCACCCTGGGTCTAGTTAGTTTCCAAGTTTTCTCTCTGACATCATCTTTGCAGTTCCCCAAAGGCTGCGAATGTCCCACAAACAGTCACAAGGATCTCTTTTGATGGGGCACGCAATACCGCATCTGAACAATTTCTTTTCCCCATCTCTCTTGCCTTTCTTGGACCACTGAAATTTCCCTGCTTTGCATTGACATCCAACTAAAAGGAAACTTTAAAGGAAAATCTCCTGGGTTTTGCGTTTCAAATTTTCCAGTATCTGAAAGCAACAATTCCATCCCAGACAAGAGGACATAGCCACCTTTTATTCTGACACTGTCTTTCATCTGTCCCTTCTCAAAATGAAACCCAGTCATTCTTACATTGTAAAAGGCCATAAATCCACAGTCTCACTTGTCTATTTTAACTCATAGAAAAACTAAGTTTTTACTAGCTCTTTGTTCCAAATCAGCTAGTTCTATGCCCTATTCAGAACAAGTTCTATGTTTGATTGCCACATAGTAAAGTGACACTAAAGAACATTTATCATACCTCCCAAATGGTCAAATATGGTAATTCCCAATGGCCAAGTAGAAATAAAATGTGTGGCTCCTGAATCTCCTTTCTATTAAAAACCTCCACTGAAATATTGAAGTCGCCGAAAAGTCGACAGTAGATACTACAAATGGATCAGCGCTTTTTAAAGGTCAGCAAGTCTCTTTCTCTCCACATCTCAAAAACTTCCACTGAGACAGATGGGAAAACCCAGTAGAGGCTCTGAAACACACATCAAGCCACTCATCTTGCAGATGGAGGACAGGAATGGCACCGGTCTCGCCACATGGACAATGACAGTGAAAATTCTATACGTGTCCATCTTTTCCCTCCTTCAAATAAGAATTTCACATGGAGGGTGAAAATGCTTGATTTTACAAATTTCTCAAAGAGATGGCCTTTTCAAAGTCACTTTTGTTCACCAGGATGCTACTTACAGTGGAGTTAGGGATAGGGCAGACTTTAAGCAGACAAGAATTTGAGGCTATATTCCTAATTGTGGATAAATGACAGGTAGTCATTTAATGGCAGAGCTATGCAGTGGAGGCAGGAAGAGGACCTTAGACTGCACTTCTGTTACCTCTTTGTGATCCTGTCTGACTGGTCCAGTATTTCTGTAACTCTTCTTTTAAAGAATCTTCACAATATGTGTTCTTCATACTTCATAAGAGTAGGATGACAAAGAAAATAAAATTTTAAAAAAGTTTTTTTAAAAAAATGGAAAATGAGGGCTGATGAGATGGCTCAGCAGTCTAAAGTGCCTGTGTTGAAAAGTTTAGGTCACTGCAGGGACCACGGTTCAATCCCGGGCACCACATGCTGTGGCAACCCCACCCTCAGGGCAGGCTGAGCTGGCCATAACACAAACAAATAATTGAGGTTTAAGAAAAATAAAATAAAATAAAAACTAAAAAAATAGAAAATGATATATAAACTAGAGTAAAGGAAATCACTTTTATATATGCTTTCTGCCAACTTTATAAATCCACCATAATCCAGGGCTGTTTCTGGGCCTCTCTTAGGAATCTTTCTGTGGGTCAGTAGAAAAATGACTATCTTATCTGCTATAAAAATAAAGGATCAAAGGATCATGGTACAAAGAGGCTTTTGTACATCTCTCTGCCTCTTGATGGGACCCACTACTCAGGGTGGCTGGAAGCTACTTACCTTTTTCTGGAATTCTCCTTTTATTTTTATGTTAATCCAAGCTCATCCAAGTGACTTATTTTTTAAAATATATACAGAATGTTTGATTACACTTCCCTTTGCAAATCTGTGTGCATTCTGGGGACTGACCTCCTTATTCCTAGTCCCTAAAACTACTCCTCAGCACCCCACACTCACATACAAGCCATTCCATTTAGGGAAAAAGAAAATCTTGTTTTTTTTTGGTACTGGGAGTTGTACTCGGAACCTTGTGCTTACCAAGCAGATACTGTGATTTGGAGCCATATTCCTGGCCTGAAAGTCTTATATTTTTAACAAATAGGATTCTCTAGTTAATTAAATTTTGGGGACATTCAAAATAAACCTTTATGCTTGCAGCTTTCTTCATTCTTCAACAAATTCAGCATGATGAACACCAACTTTTCAGGTGACTTACAATTTGCAGGGAACAGGGTCAACTTTCCAAAAATGTTAGGTCTCATTCGGTGGGATCTTGAACCCAATTAATGAATGTGCAAGCTATTAGGTTCAGCGTGTGCTGGTCAGAGAACACTCCTTAAAAGATGACAGGTTTTAAATACAAAATTCTTTACCTTTTGGTTATTTGTATTTTTCCTCAGATAAAAGTGGCAAGAACATATTTAGTTGTATGAGAGTTGCTATTAATTGAACCAAGGTTAGATTGCTCTTATAAAATTAAGGAAACCAAAATCCCTGCCTCCTTTTTAGAGTAAATATTATTGGACTAATTTTTTTTTCATTTGTATATTTGGTGCAGAGTCTCACTATGCAGATCGAACTTGTTGTGATCCTCCCGTGTTTAGCTTCCCTTGCACTGGGATTACAGGTGTGTGTGCCACCACTCTCAGACTCCTTCACTGGCTCAGCATGCCCGAGGAGCAGGACTGGCGCGGTGTGTGGGACCAGTGATCAAACCCTGCACTTGCCCAAGCAGGCGCTTTGTCCGCTGAGCTATCTCTCCAGCCCCCAAATTTTTGAATATTATTTCTTTTTCCTTTTTAAAATATCATTTACTTACTTATTTATTTATTTATTTATTTGTTAGAAGGTCTTGTTATACAAGATCTCAGAGTGATTCTTTTGCCTCCTCAGCACTGAGATTACAGACATGCACCACCATGCTCGGTTTTGGTGGCTGGCACAGCGCATGGTACCAGGAATCAAACCTGGGTCCTTGTGCTTGCCAGGCAGGTGCTTAGATTTTTGAACTATTTCACCAGCCCCCAAAGTTTTGAATATTAATAGACATAAGTTACAACGTATTAGTAAGATTATGTTGGTACTTCCATTTTTGACTGTGCTTATCATAAATGTTCTCTGTCTCTGTGTTTCATGGGGCCAACACCTAAATTCCATGAACCTTGGTAATATCCTCAGCTACCAACTTCAGTACTCGAACTCTTTGCCCTTTTCAAGGAGCCCTGCTCAAGCACAAAAGCATGAGCTTGGGGTGCTATGGGGTGCAAAATCTTGCATCCAATCACAGCTTTGTTACTTAGCATTTCTGTATAGCTCTTAGCCTATGTATAAAATGAGTAAGCTATGCTACCTGTTAGGGCTGAGGTGAGGTTCGAATTAGATAATCTGGTCAAATAACGAGGTACGACATTCTATTTAATGCAGCAATTTTTGTTGTTTTCTTATCATCTTGCTGTGTGCCTACCCGGAAGTGTGTATCTCGGAGGAGGTCTACAGCCAGCTGGGCCTAAAGTACTCTAAAACTTGTGTAGATTCCTGGTCCCAATCCTAGAGGAGTTTTGTTCAGTAAGTCTAGGAGGAATTTCAGAAACTGGTATTTTCCATAACTGCTCCTCCATTCTGCCGCACACATTTGAGAGCCACAGCTCTGGTGTGTCTGAAAAACATCTTTGCTAAGCTCTGCTGGATCTGCACTGCTAATGAGTGGATTTTCTTTAACCTGGTTTTTTTCCTTTTCAGTCCAGTATTGTTTTCTTCCATTATAGCAATTAAGATAATTCACACTCCAGTATCACTCACTGGCACTTGTCATTCACTGGTTAGCTGACATCTACATTCTGCATCAATCTGGATTAGACTCAGTGGATTAATCTCCCAACCCACAGATGGAAATATGAATGTCCTTCTTCAAACTCTCACTTAGATATTACGTGTCTATGTATGTGAGTGTTTGTAAAAGTGTGCATATACATGAACACACATGCACACACATGTATGCCAGGGGACATTTGGCCTAGGAAGTGGTGGTGGCTGAGCCACTGATGTCGCAGTCAACAGCCCTGACAGTGAGCTTTAGTCTCAGTGATAGGGAGCATCCCCGCTCTTGCCCCTGCCAAGTGTGGATAAAAATGTCTTTGATAAGGTGGGAGACAGTGGCTTTTTTAGCATTAAGATGTTTTGCAATTATGCGAAAAAGTGGACAATCTTAGGAATATTTGATAAGGTTCAGCAAAGAGACAAAGACTCTGCTAGCATACTAACAGGCCAGGATGATGCCTTGTGTACTCAGTGCATTTTTTGCAAGAGAAAGATTTGCTTCTTTTGAAGATGCTTCAGCTGCAGGCTAAAATGGGCAATTGTGCTTTTGATCTCCTTCTCCTTGCAGAACTTGAAACTGGTTCCCAACTCCTACTCCGGGGGTTCTCAGGTAACACTGGACAGAACTGAGGGTGTGGACCTAACTCTAACGGGCAGAAAAGCAAAACCTGAGAAGAGAGGGCTGTGGTGAAAGATGGTGGGAGGGGGATCTAGAAATGGAGAAGAAAAATAAGGAGATCAGGGGTCTATATGAGTTGGAAAGATGGGTGCCCAGTCCTACACCTACCCTATTTTCTTAGGAGAGATTTGGAGGCACCCTTCACAACCCTCCCATACTCATCTTCCTTGGGAATACAAGGACCTTGAATGATTGCAACTCTCTCCCCACCCTTTTCAGACCAAGAATGACCCCCCAAAGCTGTCCTATACTCAGAGGCAAGGCTTTTGGAGGCTTACTGGATTGTGGGACCACTATAGCTGCATGGGATGTTATGAGGTAGAGGCTGGTCATCGGGGGTGGGAGTATGACCTGGGAGGATGGACCTCCCCCAACTTTCTGCTCCCTGGACTCCAGGCCGTGAGCAGCTTTCCTCTGCCATACGTGTCCACCATGCCATTTCTACCTTAAAGCCAGCTGAGCAGGAACTATAACCATGAGCCAGATAAACCTGTCTTCCTTTAAATTATAGATGTTGGTTGTCATTGTACCCTACTGATGAGAAAATAACTAAGGCTTTTTCTCCTTCCATCCCCTCATTTCCTGTCTCATTCTGCAACCACCTGTCCACTGGACACATTCTGTGGCTTGCTTTCCTACATGCAGTATTGTCATGTGATTTTCATGAGTACCCTTCGAAAGGAAGATTAGCAGAGTTGGAGATGCATTCATATCAGAAGCATCTTTTGAAGTAACCTAATTCTTTGGGGGAGCTGGAGACGTGAGGGCCATGATTTCGAAGGGCTAGGGCTTGTTCTTGAGGAGCTTGAATATCTCTTACACCCAGAATGTGCTTGTTCTATGAACATTTTATGCACTTTGAAAACTACAGCTTTATCAACTATGGTTCTTGTCTCCATTATTTTTATATCACTGCTGGGACAAAATACCCGAGACCCAAAATTAAGGAAGGAAAGGTTTATTTACAGTTTATGGAGGTTTGAGTCTATGCTTACCTGGCTCCAAGACAGACTGGCATATGGCAGAGGGCATCAGTTCATGGTGGCAGAGAACAGGAAGAGCAAAAGGCTAGACCATGGGCAGCAGAGAGTAACCCTCTCCCTTCCTTATATTGCATTCAGACTATTTGCCCCAGAGTGGGTGTAGCACTCACACCCATGATCCCAGCGTTGGATAATGAATTAATCATAAACTCTAGAAGCCTACCCCATGACTGGTTATGGCTTTATGGGGACAAGTAGACACAAACCACAATGGTTTTGCATCTTAAGCGAACCCTTTTACTATTCTGAGTCTCAAGTTCTTCTTCTTCGTGTTGGAGATAGTGAACACCATGAGTTATCTACCTTGTGTACATCCGCTCCCCCACTCCGCCTTTTCAACATAAATCTTATTCTGTTCTGATAGCCTCCATTTCTCCCTAGCCATATGCCTTGGGGAAACCTGATCCCAGTCCCAGCCTCAGAAATAGGCCTAATTGCTCTAAGACTAATCCCTAGTTCTCTTGCCAAGAAAAAAAAATACAACCCTGGCCAGTGAAACTTGAAGGGAAATTTGCAGGATAGCTCTTGCAGCGGAGAGGAGGGGACCTCACTCTGAAATGAGAGCCATAAAGCAGAAAACAATGTTTCACTTTTCCATAAAAACACTCCTGCCAGCCTGAGGATACAGGCAACACACATGAGGGCTTATTGGGGTCTTGATGATAATATTCACTGAGTCAAAAAACCCTAAAATCTATCCACAGCTGTAAACTAAAATAATGCATTTTCTT
>PVKN010031643.1:0-12441 GCA_004027915.1 Capromys pilorides | reverse complement strand
TGATTATTTCCACTTCAACGATTTTTATTTTGCAAAGTACCAAATTATAAATAATTATACACAGTTCTTTCATCCCTTTAGAACATGATTCTCGGGTCAAGTAGCTCAGTGGATTAAAGTGCCTGCAAGCAGGCACAGGGACTCGGACTCAAACCCCAGGGCCTGCCATGCTGGTCCCGCCCCCTGGGCGCACTGAGATGGCCAATTGAGACTGGGCGTGGTGGTGCGTGCCTGTAATCCCAGCTCTGTACACAGGCGGCTCACTGTGATTCTGATCTAGTAGTGGGACCCTGAACACCCGGTAGAGCCTTTCCTAAAATACAAAAACAAAACAAAAAAAACATGATTCTCAAACCAGTGTGCAGTCAGTCACCTGGGGGCTTATTAAATGTGGACTTTGATTCTGCGGCTCAAGGGGGCTACAGCTTCCGGGAACACGGAACATATTTTGAGAAGCAAAGTACTGTATCAGAGCACCTGAAACATCTTTTTCGTTTTTTTTTTTTTGCTATGTTCATTAATAAAGTTCTATAAAGTCACAAATTCCACAGCACTGCTATTCCAGTTTTCTAAACCAGACCTCCATTGTTAGACGTGTGGGGTCGCTAGTGCAGATAACAACGTTTTGCTGCTGTTGCATTTCAAGTACAAACTCCGAGTCAAAGTTAATTATGTATCCATACCAGTCCTGTTAGAAAAGCCCAGAGAGGGGCTGCACATAAACACCGGTACACAGATGAGGTCACTCCCATGTCTGGGCAGAGCTGAAGTTGAATAAAATGTGAGCAAACATTTTAAAGTTGGCTTTTTAAAATGTCATTTGATAATGCTGCAAATCTTGTTTTTCTTACCTCACAGATCATCTATCTCCTAAAGGAAAATAGGGACTCTAATTCTTCAGAAACAGAAATTCTTTCCATCCAGCTTTCTTGTCCCTGGCTACCACAGTCCCAGGACCCAAAGCTGCTCACCCTATGCCTAGAGCTCAAGTCTCTGGCAGGAAGCCTGCTGCTGCCGGTAGGAGGACACTTGGGACTCGGCGACTGGGCAGGCCACAGGCGGGAGCCCAACCCCTTTACCCTCTGGGGCCTTATACATTCTTCGGAAGATACACACACACCAGCTGTTCAAAAAAGGACTACTGAAGAGGTGGTGAGAGCGCGCTAGGTCACTTCAGGCCACAGGCTGGGGCATGCTTGGCTCCTCCTCTTTCCTTTACTGCTGCTCGGAAAAGGAGAGTTCACCAGAATCTGAGCCCTTTAACATCCATCAGGAAGTCGAATGAAGGTTAGGTAGGTGCAGGGTCTAAGAACCCCAGGGGCTCAGGTATAGATCCGTGGTAGAGTGCTTGCCAAGCAGGGGTGAGGGCAAAGATTCCATCCTAGCACCATTGCAATCACAGAAACCAAACCAAACCAAACCCTTCTTGAGATTAATTTGGGAACCCCACTCTTAGGAATAAATTAAATCACTTTATCTCAATGTTGACCTAACCCAACTAGATTCAGAAATAAATCTCCTAGGGCTGGGGAGATAGCTCCACAGACTAAGCACCTGCTTAGGCAAGCACAGGGACACGGTGTGATCCATAGCACCGCAAGCAAGCCAGTCCGCCCCTGGGTGCGCTGAGCCAGCCACTGAGACTGGCCATGGTGGTGCGTGTCGGTAATCCCAGTGGTAGGGATGCTAAGCGAGGAGGGTCACGATCAGTCTGAGCTGTGCAGTGAGACCCTGTACCAAATACATTAAAAAAAACCAACAACAACAAAAAACGAAGAATTTCCTGCCACCGTCCATTTAGGTCACACCTCATTATAGTAAATGCCCTGCCTTGAGGGTGTGCAGTTGTGATTTCCTTCGGTGCAAGGGCAGAATGCACCAAACACGAACAGGATCTGGCCTTTGTCCACTTAAGAGTCCATCTGAAAAAAATCTACTGGGTGAACAAGATTCTCAGAGGTGGAGATGAGTAACTGCTGGACAGAACTACAGTGACTCTTGCTGCTTCGTGAAGTGGTGTGGGAAGTTTACGCTCAGCTCTTGAGCACTCAGTGCACCGTAACAACCAATTATGCTGTTTGCTGTTCGGTTCAGGTGGGCTATGCACGAATGCTCCAGCACTGTCCCAGTGAAGCAGCAATGAGCTCGACTGCAGTGGAAAGACTGTCGCTTTGTTCCTAACAGTTGGGTTTTAAGACAACTGGTCCACAGAAGCTCCAAGAGGTGGCGGCTAAGGTGCATCTGCCTACTGCCCACACACTGCCCTTGCTAGAAAAGCGAATTCCACCGAAACAGAATTTGTTTATAATCAGTAGCCTGTGGTGGGGAAGGATCTGAGCCACATGGCCCTGCATACTGCCTCTTAAGAAAAAGGGAAATTCAACCTTACTGATAACAGTAATTTTGGCTCAGGTATTCTATTAGCTCTTTTAAAGTGGCTTTACCTTTAGATAAGTTTTTAAGGATACCTTGAATCTCCTCTTTGGAACTACGTAAAATAAAATAAAAAAAATCAATGAAGTTGGCATCTCCTTACCAAGTGGTCTGATTTCATCCCTCTCTTCTGCCTTGCCTGGCTGCTGTGGGTTGGGGCCAAGAAGGCAGGTTCAAAAGGACCATCACTTTCAGCTCAAGTGCGAACCCAAAGGAAATCCTAAATGCTTTTATTGTATTACATCTGTATTAGTTACCTAGTGCTGACAAACTGTTACACACCTATCTCACAACTTCCGTGGGTGAGGAATTCCAGCAAGGCCTTGCTGCGTATCTTGGTGCCCAGGTTTCTCCTAAGGCCAAAGTTATGATGGAGCCAATAGCAAACTCAGTCACTGCATGGCTGGTGGCTCTGAGGGTCTTTGTTCTTTGCTGGCTGGCTGCCTCTCTGAGGCCACTTGCATTGGCAGCTGCTTCCTCAGAACAAAAGTTCCAAAAGAGAATGTAACTTGGGAGCCTGTGGCACTCAGAGGACTGCTGTGAATTCAAGGCCAGCCTGGCCTAGAGAGCAATGTCCCGTCTCGAAAGAAACAGAGACAGGAAGGGAACAAAATCCACAGCCTGCTAGTTTTATCAGAAATGCTATCCTATTTTCAAGTTTACTGTTAGTGCAGTCAAATTGCACAGCCCCACGTGCCGCATAGCGGATGACTCAAGAGCAGGAAAACCAGGCAGTGGGAATCACTAGGGCCCTCGTAAGTTGTTTTCGATTACACAGTCGATTTCCTGAAGTGAGCACCCAACAGCATGGTTTACTGCCTCAAAGGTTGCTCTAGTGGCCTTACATGCCAAGCTATCCCCCAGCCCTATTTATTTTTGGTACCAGAATCAATCACTGGTGTTTTGTAGAACATCAATGCTACAAAAGTCAAACTTCAATCCTTCACACTAACCTCACTCTTCGAGTAGGACCCACGTATCTCCAACACCAAGCACTGCCTTCTCTATCAAGTAATCCAAAGCAAGCAGTGCAAACAACGTGTTAGTGCAATAACCCTGAACAGCACTTCTGTAAGTAGCTCAGTGCTGCCATGTACAGCACAAGGCCTACAGCTTTTATTTTTTTTAAACTTTATTTACTTGCATTATGGTGGTGGGGCTGGCGCAGCATGAGGTGCCTGCGATTGCCTAAGCTTACCTAAGCAGGCACTTTAGACTGTTGAGCTATCTTGTTGGCCCCGAGGCCTGTAGTTTTAAAAAGGGCAAAAACATCAGAATTAAGAACAGGAAAAAACACGATACAAATCTAAGATGGCAGGCTATAAAATCAAACTGCCCATCTATAGAAACCCTTCTCACAAGAAATGGTGCAGGGGGCTGGGGATGCAGTTCAGTGCTAAGAGTGCTTGCCTAAGGTCTTTTCTTTGCAGCATGTGGTGCCGGGGACCAAACTGCTGCGGTTGCCTAAACTTTTCTAAGCAGGTGCTTTAGACCGTTGAACCATCTTGCCAGCCCCTTGCCCAAGGTTCAATCTCCAGTACCACACACACACACAAAACAAGAAATGGTGCAGTTGGTAAGCACTCCGAACTAAGATAAACTTAATTCCTTGACTAAGATTTCTAAGTATTTTAACAATCTCAAAATTTCTAGATTTTTAATTGGGATATGGAGGTTAATATTTCCACAACAATGTAAAGATAAATGCTATCAGGCCTGGAAACAAATTTAGATTGTTAAAAACATCTTTCTGGGCTGGAGTAACACAGCAACTGCCCGGCAGACACAAGGTCCCCGGGAGTTTGATTCTGGTACCAAAAATAAATAAAATAGGGCTGGGGAGATAGCTCGGTGTTCTAAGTGCCTGCCTGGCAAGCACAAGGACCTGGGTTTGATCCCAGGAACAGCATGCCAGGCATGCTGTGCTGGCCACTGAAACTGGGCGCGGTGGCGCACGCCTGTAATCCCAGCACTGGGGAAGTTGAAACAAGTGAATCGCTGAGTTTGAGCTGTGTAGCAAGACCCTGTATCAAATAAGGACTTTTAAACAATTTTTAAAATAAAATAAAAACATCTTTAGTGACAAAAGAAATAAAACTTCCTTCACAGTAGACCTCCAGCCTTAAGGCCATCTTTCTATAGTGATATCCTGAAAGCTGTTAGGAGCACAGAGCCTACCAGAGATCCTACCAACTACCCAGGCAACAAGCATGCAAGCTTCTCTGCGATGTATCATGAAGACTTACAAAGCCCCAAGAGCTGTATGCTCCATATACACTTTGGAGCCATCACCTCGCTGTGTCAGTCTGGTAAACACTAAGGACAATCTCAAGGGATGACACTCTGGGTACCACTATGAACACTATTTAAGGAGTAAATTAGACAAGTATATGAAAACCTATATACAATGCTATTATTACTCAGTTCAATACTTCAGGAATAGTTCGCATTAAGTTATGCTGCGCCAGTACTTTGAAACACACGTGCACACACCCCACAAATGTTCTATTTAAATATTCAACTAATTTCTTCTTCTGCTTTGGGTCAAATTAACTTGGGGCAAAAATAAACAGAAATTCCTGGAAACAAATAGGTTATTAAATACTTTTATTGTGCTGCATTTGTAAAGAAAACAGACAGTGCACTCAGTAGAAAGAATAAAAATGTATCAGGGCTTTATTGTTAACTAACAGCAAATAGGAATCCTTTAGTGAGATCGTGGTAGTTTTGACTGAGCTCAAAAAAAGTTTGTGGAGTGCATGGAAGATCGAAGTCTCCGGTTGCCTCCTGTTAGGTCTTCTAATTTATCTGGCTCCTTAAATAATAGGGGGCAAAGCCCTTATCTAGTGGGAAAAATTTCCAAAAGGAAGTTGAGGTTCTCTCCTATTAAAAATTCCTGTCATGTCAATTGTTAAAATAGAGCCTTCTGTTCTTTTCCGTCTTTTGGTTATTTCACATTAATTACCATCATCCGAATTCTGTAATTCCACAACTGGGGTTTTACAAAGTAGGAGAGATTGCAGTTAAGTCTGCTATTGCTTTAGATGTGAATACAGTTGACAACCCAGAGCAGATTAGGATTGTTGAAGAATTTCCCTGCCGTTGAGATCATCTGTTCTTTCTGTTCTTGATAGGTGCATAGATAGCCTGAATTAAAATTCTTCCTACAGGAACACGTCTGATTTCAGGAGTAACCAATCAAGGATCTGATGAATGGTGGGCCAGTTCCTCGGAGTAATACATGTAAGAGTTAAGACTGCATAACGACGCCATACCACCACTTTTACTTTGTCATTGGTGGTGGTGACAAAAATGGATTCCCATCTCCCACACAGGAAGCTGGCTGACAGTCTCACCAGTTGTTTGCCAGCAGAGCCTCATGTGGCATCTCCTTGGCTTGCTGCAGAGATTTCCAGAGCTGCTTCCAGAGAATGCTGTAATCTCCAAGGCCCTCTTGGTCTGCACGAGCAGGTGGCTATGACCCCAGTCTTGCCCTTCATTTACTGCCCAATATTATCCAAGGAGCATGTCATGGCAGGGTAAGTCTATGAGAGGCCAATCCTAATATGAAATTCACAAAGCCTTCTTGCATTAGGGAGAAAAAAGCCTCAAGTACATTTCAGTCATCTCAAAACTGCAGTCATGAACTTACATTATATAAGGAATAGCAGCAGAGAACGGCTAACCTTGAAAGTCAGTGGGCAAAAAGAGCCAATGAAAACAGCGCCGTCCCACCCTTGCCCTTGGGTCTCTTATCTGGGGTTTCATTCAAGACTCCAAGACTGAAAAAATGAGAGCAACGAAGCCCAGAAGGAAACTGCTGAGAAATCACACTGGGGTAACATGAAAAGCCATAGATAAGAGCAGAAAAATGACTAGAAAAGAATCAGACCTCTAGAACCATTTCTCCTTGGATGGGCAGCTCTGAAATCAAGACCTCCATTTGTTGTCCTTCTGATTTTTTATAATTATGGTGCAATAAACTCAAGTGTGTTGAGTAAAGTGTCAGCTAGGGATTTAAAAAAATAATAATTTTCTTTTTTTTTTTTTTTGTACTGGGAATTGAACTCAGGACCTTGAGTTTGCTAGGCAGTCACCTGGGCTGCTGATCTATATCCCTGGCTGGCCAATTAAATTACCTCTTGCTTTTAGGGTAATTGAAGACACATAGGAAAGGAGTGTTCAAAACCTGAGGTTCTCAAAAAATGAGTACTCAATGGTTCCACTTCTCTTTACATTAAGTCAGGCTGAAGATTCGAGTCCTAGGAGTTATTAAAGGATGAAAAGAATATGACAGCGCTTTTAACTGTGCTAAGATGGTATTCAAATTTGGTGTTTACACAAGTTGCAGGAAAAACCAAAAACATAAGAGAACAACAGAAACAATCCAGGAACCTGGTGTAGCCTGGATATAGCACGTTTAATGTCTCTGTTGTACACAGAATCGACACCCGTTCCCCTCCTTCCTCATCCTTATGCTGGCAATCGTATGTATGCTAGAAAGTTTGACTCTCAAAGAGTCAGTGAATAAAAGGATGGGCCCATACTCCTTCACACCTTTTAAAGAGGATGCTTCTAATTTACAGGCCGCCCTGATGGAAAGGCAAGGGCAGAGGGCAAGAGGACATTTTTAGTCCATTAGTCTTTGGCAAGCCCCACCAAGGCCAAATTCATCGGGGACACACAAAGGCAGTGAGGGTCAAGTATGCAAACCCAAATAAACACATTGGATTAAGAAAAAAAGAAATCTAGAAACCCTTGAAGAAAGGGCTTCACCCTGAAAAGAGGAAAATGCCTGGAGAGGAGAGTGGACAGTCAGTGTAGTGATCTCTGCTGCTGTGCCCCTGGGCCTGGGGTGGGCTTAGGAGTTGAGCCAAGGATGCCGGAGACACTCGGCAGCAGTGGCTCTCTTCTCCGGGACGAGCTCCAACATGGGCAGTAAGAAATCTGTGAAGCCAGCCGCCTCTTCCTGAGACCACTCATACTTCTCCACTAGAACCTCAAAAAGGCCCCAGGGTTTCAGCTTCGTAATGTGTTTCAGGTCACCTGTGGTGAAGACAGTACAAAAGAAAATGACCAACAATGACAAGTGACAAGATTCTCTATGGAAATCCAGAAACTAATCCAAGTAGTCTATATCAAATTTTGCAACCAGAATCTAATGTTCCATTCAATGAGACCTCTCTAATCTTAAATCTCAAGAAGTGCCTCTATTTTGTCACACAGTCCTAAAAACTGAGGATGTTTTCCCTCTATTCCAGAATCTTCTGGTCCCAATTCAATTAGGGTATGCCTGGAAATCAGGAACTAGTTATTTACTACAGTAAATACTCAATGCCTACCATCCTTGTATACAAGGTCTGCACATGGTCTCACATGTCACAGGTAGTCTATTTCACATATTAAAAACAATTTGCCCTGTAATGTCAGCTACTTAAGAGAGCAGAAGTAGGAAGATTGCAAATTCAAGGCCAGCCTGAGCAATATGGCAAGCTCCCACATCAGAAAGGGCGAGGGATGTAGTCAAGCAGTAGAGCGTTTGTGTGGCACATATGAGGCCCTGGGTTTATTCTCAGCACCACGAACAAATCCCCAAACCGTACTTTGCTTGAACTTTTTTGCAGGAAGGCCTCAGTAATCTAAAGTTGCTTCAAAATGAAGCAGTCATTCAAAAATAGTTAACACAATGTAAACATGAATAAAAGTAACAAGATCAAAAGAACAAACCCTATATATAGGATTTCAAACATAGCAGCAGCATACACTGAAACGTCAATGTAACTGCCTCTTCTAAGTGATTTGAGCTGGAGACTGAACTCAGGGTCTTGTGAATGCCACGCAACTCCTCTACCATTGAGCTACACTCCTGGCCCTTAAGTGACAATTCTGGGAGACAGGGTCTCACAATGTTGTAGAGTAGCCAGAAACTCTTGGGCTCAAGCGGTCCTCCTACTTCAGCCTTCTGATTAGCCTGGCCCTACAAGTACTCACTTTTGTGCCTGGTTGAAGTGGCAAGTCTTTAAGACACTCTCTTTTTTGGTGATCTTGGGGAGTAAACTCAGGGCCTTTGCACTGAGCCATATCTCCCATTCTTTTTTAAATTTTGAAACTTGGATTTAACTAAGTTACTAAGTTGCCTAGCCCAGCTCAAACCTGTGATCCTTGTGCCTCAGACTCCCAGTGCTCGGATTATAGGTGTGTGCCACCATGCCTGGCTAAGTTGGTCAATTATTAATGACTATTAAAATAAATGCTGCCGAGAATTTTTTCACACACGACATTTACTTCGACTCTTCTGAGAGCAGCAAGTATTTAATCACCTACTTGGCACACATACGTACCTTAATCTGAATTTTGCACATAAGGAAGAACTCTTTGAGGCATGTCACCATTTTCCTATCTGAAAAGTTTAGGGAAGAGTAATTGTTTCTGAGGATGCCTCTGTCAAGGGTTGAGAAAAATCAATTTTCTTAGCACTTGTGCAGAGATGGGAAGGAAAAGGGGAACCATGGCACAATGGAGAAAAAAAGGCCAAATGGTACTCTAAATTGTCTAGGATATGTTTCTATATTTATTTTATTTGGAATGCATAAGAAATACATTAGCAAGTCAAAAACTCAAAATTGAGTGTTTTTTTTTCATTAATATGTCATCAGATTTTACAAAACTGAAAAGTGCTAAGTTAGTTTGTATGACTAATGTGTCAGAGTGATTTTGTTAGGTAACATAGGATACAAAGGCGAGTAAGATGTAATTCCTGACACAAGATAAGCTTCAACTAGATTCCGCTCCCTTCAGTAGGGAGAGCTCTTAGAACAGATGCCAGCCAACATCTGTCCGTTTTCCAGAATGCTGTAGTAGGAGTGAACAACCAGCTGTGCCTCAGGTACCATCCAAGTACTAACTGGAAATACATGCTTTCTGCACTGCGAAACCAGCACACTGATGCCCCGTGCGGAAGCGCAGCATCGAGGAGCGACGCCCACTGGGCCTCCGCACATCTCTCTGCTATGTCACACCTCAGCATTCGTGGTACGCTCACCTCTCTCAGGATACTTGGAAGATGTATCTGCGTGTACCCACCTTTTCATTTTGAAACATTTTTGCCCTCACAGTGTCTGCAAACACACACATTTGTTTACCTTTTTTGGTGAAAAATTCCTTGGAATATTTTCCTGCCACAATGAGCTTGCGAGGCACCTTCCCCAGAAGTTCTATGATCAGGGCAATGTGATCTGTAGGTTTCAGACATTTCAAGAGAGAAGAAAAAGACATATATAACAGGAGCTACACTCTAGACACTCCTAGAAAGAACAGCACCTCTCTGTAAGGCATTCTAGGCTGACTTTCTGTCCTAAATGAGTGGACCGTACTCATCTAACACTGATTCCAAAAAAAGCTGAGGGACTTGGGTGATGCTCGTTTTCCTAAGGCTGCATCCCTGGAGTCTGGAGGGAAACTCAGGCTAGTAATTCAGCCTCTGTGACTGAGGAAGTCCTACGACTTCAAGGAAAGCAAAGTGTCCTGGAATTCTGCCTATCAGCTCTACAGTATGCACAGTGTGGTCTAAAATGGAAGGACAGGAAGAACAAGATCAAGGACAAGCTGAAAAGAGGTTTGCTTATGAATAGCTCTTTCAAGAACCAGTTGTTTAAAAGTTGCTCAAATAAAACCAAGGATACTCAAGGGGAGCCTGGGAAAGCCAGGAATTATTTCAGGTGGCTGGCCACCCAATCGCAGCCAGCAGGCCTCATTTCGGATTTGAGATCTATGTATAACTTTGCTTTTATTTTGTTTATATACCTAGGTTCAGATGAGGTTTTAAAGTAAAGAAAGATGAAAGAAAAAAGTGCTGACACGCTTTTGGAGTTTCAAACCTGTTATTAACTTATAACAGGCTTCAAGGGGTAAAAACATCACTGCCCACAGGAACACTCGTGACAAAGTCACAGTCTGACGTAGTTAACTCACATGTGACTAAGTTTTTACAGCCATTCTGCACCTTATTTTAAACATGGGAAAAATGGAACTTCAGAAAAACTAAACTGCCCACTGAAGCTTCAGGACCAAACGCTGCAACTCAAATGATAACCCACACCTGACTGTCCAGCCCAGAGCTCCGCACCCATCGGTTTTTAGTGAACTAAAAGCACAAACTGAGCAGGGCGTTGTGGCGCATGCCTGTAATACGAGCACTTGGGAGGCTGAGGCACGAGAATCGATGTGAGTTCGAGAGACCAGAGTGGGCTACAAAAATGAGCTCAAGACCAGCCTGAATTACATATCAAGACCCTGTCTTAAAAAGACAAAAAAAAAATAAAATAAATAAATAAAAGCACAAACTGACTGTAGGCTACTAACACTTCCAAGCTCAAACGACTTATGTAGCTGTCCAAGCATGAATATGGACAGCAAGAACTGCCAGAGGCAGGGGCAGACAGCGAGGGCGAGCCTGTTCCGAGCCAGCACTCAGACCTCCAGGGAGCTCTGCTCCTCTTATGCTCCAGGTGACAGAAAGTAAGCATATGAAGAGGTTTTAAAAAACCAATACTTCAGTCAGACAAGAGGTTTTATAAAATACCTTTAATCTTATAATTACAAAGTCATTAAGAGTTGTATATAGGGGCTGGGGAGATAGCTCAGTGACACAAGTGTCTGCCTGGCAAGTGCAAGGTCATGAATTCAAACCCCAGTCCCGCAAAAAAAAAAGTTATATATAGGCGGGTGTGGTGGCACACACCCATAAACCTAGCACTTGGGAAGCCAGGGCAGGAGGATCAGTGCAAGTTAGAGACCAGCCTGGGTTACAAAAGTGAGCTCAAGGCCAGCCTGAATTGCATAGCGAGACCCTGTCTCAAAAAAAAAAAAAAAGTTAAAAGACATCATCAAACAATTTCCAGGGCCAGTGAGATGGCTCAGCAGTCTAAAGTGCCTACTTAGGAAAATTTAGGCAATGACAGGGACTGTGGCTCAATCCCCGGCACCACATACTGTGCCAGCCCCATCCTCAGGGCAGGCTGAGTCAGCCATAACATAAATAAATAAATATATAAATAAAGTTTTTAAAAAAATTTCCAATTGGCCTGGGGATATAGCTCAGCGGCACAGCATCTGCCTGGCAAGTGTAAGGTCATGAGTTTCCCAATAGTTCCTCCCCCGCCAGCCCTTCTAATTATGTATCTTCTAGACCAAATATCACAGACAGAGGGATTATATCATCTGAGAATCTGTGGAGGTCTTAGAGTGAGTGTGTGTGTGTGTGTGTGTGTGTGTGTGTGTGTGCGTGCCTGTCTGTCTGCATTCTTTCAAAGCATTCAGTGGTGTTATTTTAAAAGGGCCTGATAAATGCACTTTAACCTATGAGGAGTACTCGCTGAGTTTATGTTTGGTTATAAGCACCTAGCTGCCAAGAATTTTTTGATATTAGGCAAGACCTGAAGATAAATGTCTTTGCACAAATTAACATTAAGAATAACCAAGATGAGGCTACCAAGAACTAGTTGCTTTTACTTTTAAGCTTCTAGGTTTTTTAAAAAAATGTATTTGGTACAGGATCTTACTACACAGCTCGGACTCATAGTGATCCTTCTGCTTTCAGCCACCCCAGCACTGGGATCATAGGTATGCGCGGCATGTGGGACCAGGACTGAACCCTGGTCCCTGTGCTTGCCAAAGCAGGCACTTAGTCTGCTGAGCTATCTCGCCAGCTGGCTAAGCTTGCACATTAAGTAATGATTCTTTTAAAATTTTTCCTATGTTTGTAGGTTAAACTGAAGCAAAATATTACAAAGGGGTTATAGTTTGAGCTACTGACTACCAATACTGATTAATGAAGGAAGGAAACATTAGGACCTAAATATTTAGGGAAGGTGGTTCTTTTTTGTCTGTTTGTGTTTTTTTTGGTGGCACAGAGGATTGAACTTAGGACCTTGTGCTCACCAGGCTGAGCTATATATCCCTAGCCCTGTCTCCTTCTTGAGATTTTTAAAAACATATAATTTAATTTTG
>PVKN010031642.1:0-12409 GCA_004027915.1 Capromys pilorides | reverse complement strand
GCTGGACTTGAACTTGCAACCCCCCTACCTCCACCTCCCCAAATGCTGGGGTTACAGACAGAAACGACCATTCCACCTTAAAAATGCCCCATTTTTCACTCAAACTTTTCTTTTAAGGACAGTATGACTAGGCAGGCGCTTATTCTACTGCACTGTCTCCCGGCCCCAGTCTGGCTAAACAGCACCTGTGAGAAAACCCTGCAGAACTCCACGCCACCTGAACGTGCTCCTGTCTCCACTTCTCTTGCCCAGATCGGCACACTAGACCCAGGACTAGCCTCTGCTCTCATTTTAGACCGGCTGCTGCCCTCTCCATGCCAACCATAAATCCTGTCAGGTGGTTGCTTTTTTTGTTGGTTCTGTTTTGTTGTTGTTTCTGCAGTACCAGAGGTTGAACTCAGGACCTTGCATTTGCCAGGCAAGCGCTCATCCTAATGAGCTACTTACCCCTCAGGCCCAAATCCTGTTAAGTTTTTAAAGCCATCCCCCTAACTTCATGGGGTTCCAGATCTCTATTCTTCTACCTGGATTTCAGCATAAATGAGGCTGCACATTTGCATGAACAGAAATAGCTGAGGCACAGTAGTGGCGCACAGTATCATCTCGCACTTGGGGAGAGACGGAGGCAGGACCGAAGCTTGGGCGATTTAACAAGTGCTCGGACGTGGCTCAGTGCAAAAGTTTCAGTCTCCAGTACAGCAAAAGGAGACAGCACTAGCATGCGCCTATAATCCCGGCCACTTGAGAGGCTGAGGCAGGAGGATAGCAACTGAAGCTGCAGGGCCAGCCTGGGCAACTCGGACAGACCCTGCTTTAAAATAAAAGTAATCAAAAGGGTTAGGGCTGTAGCTCAGCAGTTAAGGGCCCCTGAGTTCAATTCCAAATACAGAGGACGAAGACGAGGAAGACAACAAAGACGAAGAAGGCGAAGAAGACGACGATGACATTCAGAAAAGCAGCACTTAGGAGTTGCTATATGTATAATTCTGTGCCATTATTCAGATACGATCATCTTGATTCTAATGGTGAAATTAAGACTGAAAGAGATTAAGTAAGGGCCCAGCTCCCAGGGGAGGTCAGCAGCCAGCACGAAGTCACCTGACTGCCGCCTTCGTCTGCACCTCTGCTGGCGCTGAGGCTGCCCTGTCACCTTCCCCTTGGCAACGTTACCAACCCAACCCTGTGCAGCTGCTGCCGACTTTCGACCTGCTGTCCCTCATTCAGTCCACAAGGCAGCAAGGCCATTCGACTTCCGTCCTCACCCCCAACAATCCCTTCCTGCGCTTACACGGGAGCTCAGCGGCCACTGCCCAGGGGAGACCTCTGACCCGATCGGACCGGACTGGACCCGCCCCACCCTATCCCGCCCAGCCTGAGCCTCCCACAGCCTCTACTACACCCACAATTGGCTTTGTCACACACATTTCACCACGTTAATTGAAATGCCACTAAGGACAAAATGCTACCCAAACCAGAAATCACACCCTTCTTGGTAAACACCCTCCCAACCCCTGTGCCAGAGGAGCTCAGCATGCAGCTGCAAAACCCAATCAATGAGTTTCCAAAATGAGCATGCTCGGGCCGGGGCTATAGCTTAGTGACCTAAGTGCCTGCCTGGCCAGCGCAAGGTCCTGAGTTCAATCCCCAGTGCAGAAACTAATAATAATAAAATAGAACGAGGGCCAGCCAGATAGCTCGGTGGACTGAAGCACCTGAGACAGTGATTGAGGCTGGACATGGTGGCGTGTGCCTGTAATCCCAGCGCTTGGGGAATCACTATGAGTCCCATCTATGTGGTGAGACCCTGCAGACCCTGCACTAAAGACCAAAAGATAAGAAATAAAATGAGCACAGTGGTACACACCTGTAATCCTAGCACTCCAGGAAGGTGACACTGGAGGACTGCGAGTTCAAGCTCAGCATGCGAAATTCAACACAAAACCTTGTCTAAACATTTATTTCTTCTATATTTAAGTGTTCTAATTTTTTTTTGTAATTTTTAAAGGGCTAGTAGGAGCTGGGGAGATAGCTCCATGACACAAATGCCTGCCTTTAAAGTGCAAGGTCATGAGTTTGAATCCCAGTCCCGCAAAATAATAAACAAACAAATGGCTGAGGATATAGTCCAGGGTGAAAATCTTGGGGATGGTCCCTAGCAATACTAAAAATAATCATAACAACGAAAACAAAGGTCATTAACAAAGATCTCCCGACCACCTTGTTTACTGCCTTCTAGAAGTTGTCCATTGCGAAATGATAAACGGGTTCTTAGCCGGGTCTTAGTACTGCGGGAAGCAAATGGACAGGAAAAAGGTAACCAGAAATATCAGTCGAGATATGGGCGCTTGTTCCCCAAATGACCTACTGCCCCAAGTCAGCCAGTGGTGGCGCAGGCAGTCTCTAAACTTCCAAATGAACGGTAGAAGCTATTTTAAGAGAACAAGGAAGAGAACCCGCAGGGGGCCAGCCGACACCAAGCAAAGGCTCTCACCCCTGAGGAAAAGTCTACAAGTCCAATCATCTCTTCCCAGACACCACCCCCTCAGATCCCCTGAAGCCACGTGTGGTGCAGCAGCCGCAGCCCAAGCACCGCGTGATTATGAAGTGGCTGAAGTCCAGGCTGGAGCCAAAGTGCTCAGATTACAAACTGAGTCGAGTTAGACCATCTTGAGTTTAAAAAGGAAAAAAAAAAAAAACTCCCCACCAACAAACGCAGACTCTATCCACAGTTATTATCGGTTTATTCAGAAGCTAAAGTAATTTGCTAAAAGGTCAGCTCCTCAGTGTAACCAAATAAAATTCTATGCTAATTGCATTACTCCCTTATTTAATTGTGGCAAATGCAAGAAGACACCTTGACTTCACCCGGTGCTTATGGAACTTGCTTACACAGGGAAGTGAGGAAGTGGAAGGCATACTGTTGGGGCTGTCTTCTCACTGGTTTTCTCGCACAACTAGGAAACACCACCATCCACGCTATCTCCAAAGAGCAAGTACCTTAACTTCAAAATATCCCCGAGAAGTGACTAGGAAGACCGAGGACAACCACTTCCACCTACTGCCAGGTGACTAAGCAGGGGGAACCAGGGAGCATCAGGCACGTCAAAGCACACAGCCACAGATCCTACACCAGGACAAGTGGCCGCTGAGGCTGAGCCACTGTAGCAGCCATTGTGCCCATTGTACAGATTTAAAAACTGAGTTCCCTTTGCCTAAGGGAATGGCTAGTTGGCCAACAGTTTCAGCACAGGTCTCTGGGGCTCCATGTTGGCTTCTATCTAAGAAGTACATCACTTGTGCAGCAAGGACAGTTGAGCCCCACTAAATTCCATTTCTACAAGATACTGGGAAACTTGCCCAAAGAAACCCAGCTACCAGCAACTGCACCACTGGTTCTCAGCCACCGTCACTGAAAAGAAATATATCTGCAAGCCTGGCAGGGTGGTTCACACCTGTAATCCCAACACTGGGGAAACTGAAGCAGGAGGATCCTTACAAGTTAAAGAGACCAGCCTGGGTTACAAAGTGAGCTCAAGGCAAGCTGAACTACACAGGGAGACCCTGTCTCAAAAGGACAAAAAGAAACACATGTGGAAAAGTAGAATGTTTGTAAAAGTGGATATAGCCATTTGTAGCTGGGCATGACAGCCCACGCCTATAATCCTAACTCTCTGGGAGGCTGAAGCAGGAGGATCACAAGCAGAAGTCCAACTTGGACAAACTGCTGCCAACTTAGACCCTACCTCAGAAAGAAAGAAAGAAAGAAAGAAAGAAAGAAAGAAAGAAAGAGAGAGAGAAAGAAAATTATCAAGGGTTAGGAATGCTGCTCTGTCCAAGGTGGGAGGTTCAATGCCCAGTAACCCACCACCACCATCACCAAAAGCTCTGTCAATAAATGCTCTCAACAATTCTTTAAAAATCTGGACAACACCCTTGAAGTCTGCAATATGTACTCACCAATCTGGACTCCACGTTTATGCCTGGCGAACTGCTAATGGCTACATCGCCTTCCCAAATTATTCCAGATTAATGAGTCTCTCTGACTGCGCACACTGCAGAATCCGTGAGGCCACAGGGGCATGAAGAAGTGGGCGGATTCCCAGCGCGGCCTAAGGCATGTTCCTCAAAAGCATACCCGCCATGTTATACAGTGCACTTCCCTGCTCCCCAGGAAGACGGCGTGGCAGACCCAGAAATAAGACCAGCCGTCCTATTTCCTCACAGTGGAGCGCTACACATTCCACGAACTATGCTTTCTTTTCTTCTTTTTCAGTCGCTAGACTTCAGCAGCCAACTGTGTCACTTTGCCACTCCCCCAAAATAGCTGAACGGAGCAGAGTTTAAAATCGTATTTTGTTGTTGTGGCCAGAAAAAACATCATGTTGATTTCAGGCTGCGAAAGATAAAAAGCAACGAGAGGGCAGGCCCTGGGCCTGAGGGCGTGGCCCACGCTCCTGCGCACTGTGGGCTGAATCAACAGGCACCAGCAGTCAGGCGCTCAGGTGTCACACAGGTGCAGGAGGCAAACACACAGCCAACCGAAGCTGCCTCCCATCAGCAGCACCACATTAAACCCAAAACTGACAGCTATGGAGCCCAGCCACCTTCCCTTAGTTTCCACGTAGGCCACGGAGCCTGTGGAGAGGAAATAGCATCTCAGGGGCCAAGCCCGTGTGACCATTTGCACACAAGAATATGGAAAACTCCTGCAGTTGGGCCTGCAAGATGGCTCAGTGGTCTGAAGCGCCCACTTAGGCAAGCTTAGGCAACCTCAGGGACCACGGTTTCATTCCTGGCACCACATACTGGGCCAGCCCCACCCCCAGGGTGGGCTGAGCCCGCGCTAACAACAACAAAAAAGAAATCTCCTGCACCACATTGGGACCTGCAGAAAGTCACACAGACACAATGCCAAGACGAAGTCAAAGTAAAGTCCCTCACACCATATCATTCTTGACAACTGGGTATGTGATTTTCTGAGTGCCCAGACTGGGGCCACAGTCCTAGACTCAGATCTCTGCAGGCAAGATGTGACCCCCACTGCTCAGCAAGAGAAACGGAGCTATCTGACCCTTTTCATCCTTGGCAAATATTTGCTGAAGGCCTAAAGCGTGCCCAGACAACCTTGGCCTGATGTGCCCAGGCTACGCTGCCCTGGGACGAACTCGGTGACAGCTGCCAAATTCCAAGCTGGAACCAGCTCTTCAAAGCTCATGTCCCAACTCTGAGTCCCTCCCTCACCTCTCCAGGGAGGAGGACCTAGACCTACATCTACTAGGAGTGGAGAACAGAGGACCAAGACCCTCCCCCTTGGTTCCCAGGAGGTTATCAAGTGCGCAGGCCTTTTCCCCCTTCACGTCATCCCAGAGCGGTCACCCTGTACCCACAGCCCACCGAGGCTTCCTGGAGGACGCTGGACGGTTCCACAGGAGCTTTGGATCTAAGTCTCTTATAACTCTGGGTTACACAATCTGGCCATAAGAAAAATGTCCCATGACATGTTGATCAAAATTACTACAAATGTACACCAACATGATGACCACTTTTTTCCTGCTTAGAAATGATTCTGCAGCCAGTGAGACAGCTCAGCGGACTAAAGCGCCTGCTTAGGCAAGCACAGGGACCGCAGTCTGGTCTGGGCCATCACATCCCACGCCAGGCCCAGCCCCAAGGTGCCCTGAGCCGACCAGAGTCCAGGCGCAGTGGTGCATGCCTGTAATCGCAGTGCTGGGGTGGCTGACAACAGGACGATCACCATCGGTCAGAGGTGGGTAGTGGGACCCTATAACAACAAAATACATTTAAAAATTTTAAAAAAAAAGACATTGTTGTCGCATATACTACGAGTAAACCTGAGTGCAAATCCGAATTAAAAACTGCTTAAGGAGGGGCATTAGAGCAGCACTTCCCCAGCCACACCTCCCCAGCCACGCCTCCCCAGCTTTCCGCACCTACCGAAGCCTCATGATCGTACCCACAGCTGCTCTAGCTGAGAAGTTGCTGGAAAAATGGGAAGGGGTGGTGAGGAGGGAGAAGTGGCTCCTCAGAGATCTTTCTGAGGCACCTCACTGTACGCTACATGCATGGCAGTGAGGTTCCCATCCACTGGGCAGGGCTCTAACCTGCGACACTATGCCCTCTGGGGAGTTTTTGAGAAGAACAGGAACCAACTTGAAAGGCTTTTGGTTTTGTCCTGCTGCGCTAAATAAATGCTCAGCATCCCCTGGAGAGCTTCATGTATCTCCTGCAAAAAGGGACATCCTCTAAGCTTCCTGTCAGGGGGGTAGGCATCCTTCGTTTCCTGCTAGCAGCAGCCTTCTGCCTCTGGGGACCACGACCTCCCCTATTGCATCCCTCTGCTACCATCATTCGTCCCCGACCAACGAACACTGTTTAGCAGAGAAATTAAAAGAGACTTCGTTCCACGACCGCGTCAAAGGAACCCAGTTTAGAGAACGCATGGGAAAATCCTCATTTTCAAACAAGACGCTCTCAGCCTATGTCTCAGAATAAGCTGTAGGCTTCCAAACGCGTACTATCTGTTGTCAGTTCTCAGAGGGCCATGAGGGTTGCCCATCAGGACTAGCACGTCCGCAAAAGAAGACAGAAGGCAGATGAGAAAGAGCCGGATCACCACCCAGCTGTGGACGCTGGGGCTCTGACGGCACCAGAGGAAGCCCAACCGGCCCATGAGAGCCTCCACGGGCAGCCCCGCTCCCCATGGAATACAAGCACGATACAAAACATCAGCGCCATGCATCTGAGAACTGAAGAGAAGCTGCACAGTGAGAGCCGGAGAGAGGAGAAATTCTTTCTCTTACAGAATGCATGCTAAACAGAGAATGTAACATACAAGGAGGTTAACCTTTTCAAGTAACATTTTACATCGTGTCAGATGCAATTAGATTCTCAGTGATTAGAGACACAGAAAGCGAACAGATGAACTATATGTAGAATTTACTTTAAAATAATGTTTTGCAGAGGCCAAGAAGAGAAAGATGACAGACTAAGATGACACTCTTGAGAGTGGGTAGGAGATAAACATGGGGATTATGACATTCTTCTAGCTTCATAGTTTTTCTATAATAATTTTTTTAAGATGCAAGAGGTAAGGGACCCTGGATCCCCAACAGGCCCTGGGAACCAAAACCATCCAAAAATCCGGTTCGATTCTGAGTACAAACAAAACTAGGGAAGAGGGATTTGGGTTAAGACTTCACAAGAAGACCCTAACTCAAAAGCAGAAGCATGTTTATCCCCGGCGTCAAATCCCTAAAAGCGGCCGAGGCGCCCCCAGACAGGAAAGGGGAGTCCCCATGAACTAGGTCCCCCACCCTGTTCCGGCTGCCCAAGAGCAGCCCTGCAGGCCTGGCTGCAAGGGGCATCGCGGGGGCGGGCCTCGGAGGAGCCAGCGGCAGAGGCCAGCCTGCGAGGCGGCAGGCCTCCCTAGCAGCTCCAGGGCGCCCCCTGAGGTCCAGCAGCGTCGCGGCAGCCTTGGAAACCCAAAAACCGGCTTCTCCCTCAGCCGTGACATTTCAACTTCGCCGGCCTCCAAAAGCCAACGCGTCTGCTCAGGCCACACTGGTCTTTCCAGCCCAATCCCCGTTTTCCCTCGCCCACCACCCTCCGCTCCTTTCCTTTCTAGCACCCTCAGCTGGTGGAGGAGGATGGGAGCCATTTGCCTCCTCGCAGCGTCGGCATCCAAGCAACAACAACAAAAAAAAAACGGCTGAAAATGGTCCAAGCCCCCAAGGTGGCTTCCCTGCCGGTCGCATTCTGCACTTCAGGCATCTCAGACACCAAGAAAAAGAAATTCAAGGTGGGAACCCCGGCTGCATCCCAGGGTAGGGCGCCAAATGGAATCCGAAATTTGTGGCCCCCCCCACCCGCGACGCGCGCGCCCCATTAACGCGAAGAGGGGCTGGGCGCACCTGCTCCCCCTCGGTCCTCACGTCCGTGGCGTGTAACGCGCCCGAGTGCAGCAAGGGCACGTGGTCAGCGCACACACACCGGTCATTGGTCTCCGGGGCGCGGGGCAGCTAATTCTCCCGGGAGGTCCCCCAAAGCCCCTACTCACGCAGAGCCTGGACCCTGCGAGTAAACCCCAGGCCCTGGGTGAGGGCGGCCGCACAGCCTCCCTGGGCCTCTGCGCGGGGCCGCTGGACGGTGGTGGGCGCTCCGCAGCCTCGGGGTCAACGGGATGAGCAGGAGGAAAGGGGTGCGCTGAAGGAAAGCCGGCGCTTTCCCCTCGAGGCTGTCTGTCCCCGAGCCCGCCGGGGGGTGGGGGGCCGGGTACTGCCGCCCGGCTCCGTGGAGGGGGTTGTTGAGGGCAGCAAGGGCGCCCGCGCCGTGCCGTGGGGCGCATAACAGGTCTGGAGGCGCCGCTGCACCAAAAGCAGCCCCTAAGCTGCCCGGCGACAGCCAGCTGTTACGCAGGGAAAGCCGGAAGACCTAACATCTGGGCACGGTCTGTCTCCAGATTCAGATAACCCCCACCTCCAAGGGTCCAGAAACTGGTGAATGAGAAGGCAGAAAAACGGGGTGTCCTCTATCCTTAGGGAGCATTAGACGAAAGGCAAGGCGCCCCGTTTTCTCTGGCTCGGGCAGAGGACGTGGCCTCCATCCCCAGAAAGAGAGCTCAACAGCTCCGCGGAGTTGGGGGCGCTGCTGGAAGGGACGGAGAAGGCGCCCGGCCTCTGCCCCTGGGGTGGGGGAGGCTGCCTGCCGGCTCGGGGCGGCGGGTGGCGGTCGCGGAGCCGCACGCCGCTACGGCCAGTGATTTATTATTGTTCTCCGCGGCCAGTACCGTTCCTGTCTCAGCCTTACCAGGAGGCGGCGGGTCGCGAACAGCCTCGGAAAGGGCAAAGGAAGGTAGGCAGGCAGCGCGCCAGACCCAAGGGGAAGAAGGAGGAAAAAAAGAAAAAAAAAGAAAAAACAAAACCCGCCCTAGCGCGCAGCACCTAGCGAGCTCGGCTCCGACCCCGGCCCCTGCCCTCCCTCGGCGCCCACACCGAGGCGTCGCCTGCGCCCCAGCAGGAGCTCGGCGGGAGAGGCGCCCCGACCCGGAGCCCCGAGCGCCGGAGCTCTGCACAGCCCGATCCTCCCCCGCCGGTCTCCGGCTGGCAGCCCCCACTCGCCCTCCCCGAGGGCCGGACAGCTGCGGAGCAATCCCGCCTCCGGCCCCAAGGCCCTCCAGTCCCCGCCGGGGCGCCCCTCGCACCCCGAGAGCCCACGCGAGCATCTCCCCACGGCCCCAGTCTCCCGGAGCGCCTCCCAACTCCAGCCTTCCCGGTCCGCGCCAGATCGGCCACACAAGTCCCCCTTCCCGGACTCCGGCTCCCGCAGGCCCCCACCTCCGAGCGCCGGCAGCGCCCGGGGTCCCCGACCCTCCCGCCCGCCCGCCGCCCCTGCTTCCACGCTCCCGAACCCCGGCCTCCCGAACGACCGCCCGCACCGCGGCTGCCCGTCCCGCTCCCTCCACCCTCGCCGGGCTCCGCACCCCGGCAGCAACTCCGCAGCCCCGCGCGCGCGGGCCGGGGCCGGGAACGGGACCGGGACCGGGGCCGGGGCCGCGTCCTCCGGCGGCCGGCACTCACCCGGGAAGCACACGACATAATGGAGCACGGAGCTGGAGATCTTCAGGAACAGAATCCACCAACACGGTTCCAGTAGCCTCCGCATGTCCGAAAACGCACATCGAAAAGCGGGAGGCAAGGGGTGAACTTGTTGAGGAAGTTCCCGCCGGCGGCCGCGCGAGCCTCCGCCAAGCCCGGGCGCTCCTCGGCTCGCCCGCCGCACGGCCGGGCTCGGGCCCGGGGGCCCGGGGAGCCGCCGCTCGCCCCGCGGAGAACCTCGGAAAGTGGCCGGGGAGGCGCAGCCACGCCGCGGGCGAGCCTCCGGGCGACGGAGCGGGGCGGGCGGGCGGGCGGGGCGCGGAGGCGGCGGCGGCGGCGGCGGGGCCGGGCGCGGGCGGCGGCCGAGGGTCCCCAAGTTGAGTCCGCGGGCGGCGCGGCCGGAGAGGCGGCGGGGCCGGGCTTCAGGCGGGCAGCTCCTTCCAGGGCCCGCGGAGGGAAGGCGGCATGTCTGCGGGCGAGGACGCGGCGGGCAGCGGCGGGGGCGCCCGGGGCCCCCGGAGGACGCGGCGCGCGGCGCGGAGGCTCTCAGAAGGGCGCTGGGGCGCGGGCGCCCTCAGTCCATGCTCCCGAAAGTTGTGGCTGCGGCGCGGGCTGGGGAGGAACCGGGAGCGCGGGGCTGGAGCCTGGCCGCGCCTCCATACAGGAAGTAACATGTGAGCGTGGAGCTGGCAGCGACTTTAAAGCCGGCGAGCGAGCGAGCGAGCGAGCGGGCGGGAGCGCGCGGCGCGGGGGCGCGCGGGGGCGGCGGGGGCGCGCGCCCGGGGCGGCGGGCGGCGGGGACGCGCGCTCCGCGCTCTTAAAGCGGCCGCGCCGGCTTCCCGCCTCCGGCTCGGCGCTGCGGGCGCGGCCCGGGGCTTGCGGGCTCTGGGGGCGCGACGGAGGCCAGGGGGCCGGGCCCGATTTTGGAGGGCGCGGAGCGCTGCTGCCTCCCGAGGCCTGGGGCCTTGCTTTGCGGGACTCCCGAGCTGCGGGCTCCTTTGAGACCCGGCGCCCGGCGCCCGGCGCGGCTTTGGCGAGATCCCGGCCCGCGCCGCGCTGGAATCCGGGACTCCAGGGGGCCTGGGCCCGCGGTGGGGACCGGCGCGGGCGACCCGCGGCCGTTTCGGGCCGGGGCTTTCCGTTTGGGTCCCGCCCCAGGGCAGCGCCCCCAGCCCGCGCGGGCCCCGCCTGCAGACAAAGCCCAGCGGCCTCGGCCCGGCGCTCGGATCGGCTCTGGTCCCCCCGTTCCCGCCTCCATTGGCCGAGTCCGCGGCTGGGGAGGGGGAGGGGCGCGATGTGGATCCCGGGCCGGCGGAGCCCAGCGTGGTCGCGTCCCCCGCGCTTCCCCGCAGCCGCGGAGGGTCGGCTGCGGAGTTTTTGCCAACTCGCGGCTCCGGGAAAGGAGGGCCGACCCCGGAGCCGCAGCCGGACCGAGGCAGCACCGCGGGGCAGCCCTGACTTCCCCGCGGCGACCCGGCAAAGGAGGCTGCGGGGGAAGCGGGGGACCGGGCTTATCTATAATGAGTCTCGTCCCTTGCAAGGCTCGCGGTGAGATCTCTATCGCTTAGATTTCTAATCGCCCTTTCTCCCTCTCTGCGCTGGTTCCGACAGTCGGGAGGCAGGCTTGTGATTAAATGTGTGATTGAGCCAAGGTAATTAGCCATTTGTAATTTTTGCCTAATTTTCCTGCCTCTGTTTAAAAGCGATCTTGACGTGTTTTTATCGCGTCCCTGCTGTTTCATACCGCCGCCACCGCACGGTCCACACCCACCCCAACATCCCATCCGGATGCTAGGTTTTCAAATAATGTACAGATGTTGGGAGATCCTCCCAGAAGATAGGATTAGGGAGGCAGTTTCACACCAGTGCTCCCAAAGAAAGCCCTTTGAAAAGTTACGTTTGGGATGACAAACTCATAAAAGCCAGGAAGTTCCTAGGGAGGGTCTGGGGTCTATCTTTAGCAGAACGGGGTGAACACCCTCCCTAGGGTGAGGAAAGCTGGAGCTTGTTTGCTTTGGAATTCGGTCCTTCCTGGCTTTGTTGGACTCGCGGCTGCAACGCGAAAGCCAGGCAGGACCAGTTTTCTTGAAAGTGTTGTGTTTAAGGGATGGATGAGCCGCAGGCGGGATTGAGTGACGCCAGCACATCCAGCTCCTGCGAGGCTGCACAGCGACACGGAGAAAACCTTGCTCAACTGGAGTAAGTCCTGGGGCTGCTGCCTGAAGCGCAGCAAAAGGGGGCCTTCTCTAGCGAGTTGAGTCTACCAGGCCTTGGGGTGGAAACTCTTCTTCGAACTGGTGGGTTCAGCAAATGTCTGGTGTCCTCCTGCGCTGGCCACACGGGGAAGGCAACCAGACCCAACAGCCTGTTTACCTGTCCACAGCTGTGGGAAACCAGAGAAAAGACGCTTTGGGAAGACCCGGAGTGTACAACGGAAACAAATGGTTGAAGTGCCCTGAAAATGTCGCATAGGCTTGGAAGGTGAAGTACCACCAGCCTAGTGGAGTTGGGGATCCCTGCTAACCTTCCCATCACTTTAGGGCTCCGCTGGCAGTTGTCCTTGGTCCCAGGCAGAAGTTTACCCCCAACCGTTCTTGAAACAGAACCCAAGCCAAGTTGTACAGACGTACTGTAGACGTGTCTTCATTCATTCTACAAGCGATTAAAGTGGACGGGCACCAGGCGCTGTGACACGCACTGGTGGTACACACATGACTTGGCAGCAGCCCTGCCGGGCTTCCTCGCGGTGAATACAGAGCCCCTGCGCACACGTGTGCACGCAGGTCCACAGACAC
>PVKN010031641.1:0-12440 GCA_004027915.1 Capromys pilorides | reverse complement strand
TGCAAAGATATTCCTTGCTCCTGGATAGGAAGAACCAACATTGTGAAGATGGCCATACTCCCTAAATTGTTATACAGATTTAATGTAATTCCTATCAAAATACCATCAACATATCTCACAGACCTGGAGAAATTCCTAAAATTTATTTGGAACCAAAAAAGACCAAGAATTGCAAAGATAATCCTGGGCAACAATGGTAAGGCAGGAAGCATTACAATTCCTGGCCTAAACTTATACTACAAAGCTACAGTAATAAAATCAGTATGGTATTGGAAAAAAATATAGACCTGAGGCTCAGTGGAATAGATTAGAAGATGCAGAAGCAAATACAAACACACTCAGCCACCTTAACATTGATAAAGGGGCCAGACACACTTATTGGAAGAAAGATAGCCTCTTTCACGAATGGTGCTGGAAAAATTGGCTCTCTACATGCCGAAAACTAAAACTTGACCCAAGTCTATCACCATGCACTAAACTAAAGTTGAAATGGATCAAAAATTTAAATATTAAAAGAGAAACATTAAATCTCCTGGAAGAGAAAGTGGGAGAAAATCTTGAAGACATCGGGGTAGGAAAAAAGTTCATGGACAAAAATCAAAATGCACATTTAACACTTGAAAGCATCAACAAATGGGACCTCCTCTGGCTAAGAAGTTTTTTCATGTCAAAAGAAATTACCAACAGAGTGAAAAGACAACCTGCAAATTTCAAAAAGATTTTAACTAATAAATATTCAGACAAAGGTCTTCTATCTAGAATTTATAAAGAACTAAAAACCATTAGTGTTCCAAAATTCCAAGACCCAATCCAGAAATGGCATCTGAGATGAACACACACTTCTCAGAGAAATTCATCAAACCTATAAATACATGAAGAAATGCTCCACATTGCTAGCCATTCGTGAAATGCAAATTAAAACAACACTTAGATACCATCTCCCTCCAGAAAGAATGGCTATCATAAAGAAATCAACCAACAACACATATTGGAGAGGCTGTGGGGAAAAAGGAACCCTTCTCCACTGCTGGTAGGAATGCAGATTGGTGCAACCATTATGGAAAGTAGTGTGGAGGCTCCTTAAAAAACTAGAACTGGAAATCCCATTCAATCCAGCTATCCCCTTACTGGGAATTTTTCCAGAAGAACTGAAAACATCATACCATAGCGATATCTGTTCACCTATGTTTATAGCAGCCCAATTTGTAATAGCCAAATCTTGGAAACAACCAAAATGCCCATCATTTGAGGAATGGTTGGAAAAGATGTGGTATTTTTATACAATGGAATATTACTCAGCTATAAAGAATGATAAATTGGAAGACTTCATATATATATATATGGATGTATATTGAACATATACTCATAAGTGAAATAAACCAGACCTACATTTGTAAATATCGTATAGTCTTCCTAGTATAAGAAATCTAAAGAAGAAATAAAAATGGAAAGGCATAACACAGCTGAATGGAAATCAAAGACTTATGAATTAAACAACGAAATGACTGGAAGCAGAAAAGAGAGGAAATATAGCAGGAGCAAAACCATGCACTTATGTACACAGGATGAATTAGATACTGTTCCTAAGAACCTTGAAAAGGTTTCTCACATTCATCATAGCAACATGCAACACTAAAACTACGCTTGGAATGCGTGTCATTCTGGACTTTTAAATGTGTAGTGCTTCTAATGTAAACTCAGTTACTGCTATACTCTCTCTCAAGTAAATGGTTGGTTAACAAAAAAAAAAAAGGGTATTAATTGAGAGTAAGAGACTAGGGAAAATGTCAGAGGCTTGACAGGCTACAGTTTTGTACATCCTTGGATTTCTAAATGTCTGTGTAAAAATGTGTAACTGCTTTTCTCACATTCTACAGAGATTTATTAGAATATCAATGATTGAAAGAAAATACCAATGTCAAGCTAAGTCTAAGATGTTTGATATTCAGAAAGACAGTGATGTTAAGCTCAATTACCTATATTATAGAGTAATAGTATCACGAAGCTTCTCTGCTGGAGGGTTGAGAATGTAAGTAAACAGACCAAAAATTGGAGAAAAAGAAGGGCTACGAGGATAGCCATCACTTTGGCTCTAGCCCTTCAAGATCAGTGAGGACTCAGGACAGAAGAGAACCTGTGCTGTAACATCCTATAACTCAGTAGTTTCCCCAATTTTCTGTTCAAGGAGATTATGGGACCTCAGAGGAAAGAGATAAATGAAGAATAGTGTGTCTAGGAAGAAAACATTCTCCCAGGCTTTCACAGAGAGCAAACTGGTCAAGCAATGGCCGTGACTCGTCCCGATGGCTGACACTGACAACAGTTCTACAAAGCACTGTATATGGTTTCATAGTTAATCCTGAGGAGATTTGACCTTGGAAAATACAAAAAATGAAAGTTTTGTTAAACAGGTCATGCTTTAACTTGCCCTCAATCATCCAGCAGAAAAACTTAATTACAAGGCATAGAATGCAGAGCTAGATTAGTATGACGAGCTGTAAGAGGCTTAAATCAATAGCCTTCAACATTGCCAGTTTCACTGGTAACCCACTGCAATTATGGAACATTGGACTATGTATACAACTGCTTCCTCTTAGTTTAAATAGAAAAAATATTTTTTTCCCTTTGTTTCCTTACCAATATTGATTAGAAAATTTATCATATCTATACCCTGTGCTCTGTATAACTACTATGAGGACAACAATATGCAATGTGTCAACTATTGCAAATGTACTACTAACGTGTTTTGAAATTATCATATTGTTATCTCTTATTAAAAGAAAGAAAGAAAGAAAGAAAGAAAGAAAGAAAGAAAGAAAGAAAGAAAAAAAATCCTAATGTGCAAGCTGGTTTGACTGAGCCAGGACCTAGAGGTCCTACTGCTAGCCTCTAGGACTTCTTGTTTAGAGGTTGCTGTAGTTGATCAAGCTCTTTGGGGCGAAGAATCTTTCTCCAAACAGAATTGGCTGACAAGATTAAGTAGGCTTCCATTTAATAAATTATAATGACATTTGACTTATTGATTCTTACAGTATGACTAGATCATAGCTTAGTTTGTTTTTATCATGTTTGTAAAAAAGCTCTTAGAGCTTTACCTACAGGTAATTTCAGGGCTGTATTAGATCAGGCCAGTTAGGTTATTCTGCCGTAACAACCAAGACAATCTCAGAAGCTTATAATGATGGCTTATTTCTTGTTTACATTACGTGTCATGTGTGTTAGCTGTGGCTATGTATACCATTTTGGGACCAAAGCTTTAAGACATGCTCTTGCAGAAGAAAAATGTATGGCTGACTCATGGAATAGGAAGTGGTCATGCCATTTTCTATCTCTCTGATCAAAAAAAGGCCAAACCGGGCATTGTAGTACACACCTGTAATCCCAGGACTCTGGGAAGCTGAGGCAGGAGGACTGTAAATTCAAGTCCAACCTGGGAACTTAGTTAGAACCTATGTCAAAAAATAAAAAATGCTGGGGATGTAGCTCAGTGCCAAAGTCCTGGGTTCAATCCTCAGTACCTGAAACAAAGCAACAAGAACACTAATTTGTGCTGCTTCCTATACATTTTACTTTTTTTCCTATTTTCATTCCACTGCATTTCAATTTCTTTTGCAAACATAGTATACAATACAAATTCAGTATTCGTAGAATACTGTCTTTTGTTTGTTTTGAGGTATGTGCTGTGGATGCAACTCAGGGGTGATTGACTGAGCCACATTTCCAGCCTTTTCTCTTTTTTGAGATAGGTCTCAACAGGTTGACCGGGATGGTCCAAAACTTGTGATCCTTGTACTTCAACCCTCCAAGTCACTGGCATTGTAGTATTCATCACCACAGCTGATAAGACAGCTTTTTTTCCCCTCTATTAATTAAATTTCTCTATAATCTTAGCACATAATTTATTTTGGGCCTCCAACTTCATTTTTATGTTATTTCTCATGTCTGAGAATGTCATGATTATCATTAATCTCTTATCACACTTTTGCAATTTGTAAAACACTCATATTTCAATTTCCTCAAAATTTTCAGGTAAGATTAGAAATTTTACAAATACACTGAGATGTTTTATAGCTAAATGGATTGTTTATTCACTCATTAAATGCCTAAGGTAAGATTTATTGAAGCTGGAAATGAGAGCAATTCCTCTGAATTCATGTCAAAGGACAAGATCCATTCAAACATTCTCACCTTACAACCAGAGTAAAAAACCCAAAAAATTACTACTATTCTATTGACTACACTGTCATGGCATGAAATTCCTGGGGTGAAGTCATCCTCCCGCCTCAGCCTCCCCAGGTAGCTACTGCGTTGATTTAATCATTGAGACTCCATGTAACAGCAGCTCCAAAAAAAAGTTCTAAGGTCATTTGTCAAATTCAGGGTTACTATTAGCAGAGGAAGTCCCATTTCTCTCTGTTTGCTACATAGCATTAAATGTCTCTCTAGGTAATTCTGTTCAATATATATTTGATAATCAAACATACATCAGCAGGTTTTTAAGTTATCCATATTCATCTGGACTCTTGTTTGGGGCCTTTTAGATCAATTACTCAACTCTTCTGAACTTCAGGTTTTATCTATAAAACGGAAATCATACTAATGCCTTTGAATGAAGTGGTTTGGGACATAAAATGGAAAAAGATGCTCCTTGCAGCTGTGGTTTCCAATTATCTTCGACGACGTTTTTACTCTCCATTCGCATGAGAAAAACGTCTATGTAAAGTTACTAGCTAACCGTTCTCGGTTAAGTATTGTTCTTCATTCTAGAATTTACCATTCTTAGTTTTAGTTTAAGATGCTTTCCAAAATAAATACATAAGAATTTATGGTGTCCACAGCTAATTATTTTTAAGAATATGAACACTGGGCCTGGTAAGCACAAGGACCCGAGTTAGATCCCCACTGCGGTGAGGGCCAAAAATCCAGCCTGTGGCACATGCCTCTAATCCCAGCGCTGGGGAGGCTGAGACAGGAGGATCACTACGAATCCGAGCTGCGTAGCAAGACCTTGTACCAAATACATAAATTAAAAAAAAAAAAGTGTAGGACCATCTTTAGGGAAAAACGTATGGAGAATTGGAATAGCTCCTGAGGCTGGAGAGGTTACGAATGTGTTGCCCTCCAAAAGCTATCCTTAATAGCTTAGTCTTCCATCCTAAATTTTTCGCTGTCTCCTCCCTCCAAATTAAATCAAAATAATCCCCCACAAAACTCATTTCCTAAAACTGAAAAAAACCCGCACCATGGCAGAGATTTCAAAGACTAGCCTCGAAGGTTGCCAAACGACGCCTCCATGCCTCAGGAAAGGGCGGAGTCAGAAAATACTCCACTCTCCTTTCACCTCATCCTGTCCACGCCCCTTGCCAATTCTCGCGAGACCTCAGCAACTCAGCTTCTGCGCACTGCAGGACACTGGGAGTACAGGAGCCGAGAAAGGGGGAGGGGAAAGGGACAGACGGTGCAAACGGCGTAGCCGCCATCTTGTTTGTGGCCCCGCTCCGCGCGCGCTCCGTTCTCCGTGACGCACGCTTCCCCCTCCCCTCCGCTGTGCCCGGGCCTCTGTATTGCCCGACGCCGCAGGAGTTGCGGGGGCGGTTTCTGGTCTTCCGCTGGCTCCCTCGTAGAGGTGCGTGAGTGTGTGGGAGCTTCTGTGGGAGGATGAGAGGGGCGCGGCGGGGGGAGGGGCAACGCTTCCCGCCTTCCGCGAAGACTTCCCTTCCCTCTTGCGGCGGCTGCTGCAGCTCGCTCTGGCCTGCCGCCGCCATGTTATGTCCTTCTCGGGCCCACTACTGCCGCCGCTACCGTCCCGCTCGCGGGGTCCTTGCGCCTTGGCCCGGCCCGCGAGCTTTCTCCCATTGGCGGAAGGTGGCAGCGGGGGGGCTTGCTCGTGATTGGTCGTTGGCGGGGAGGCTGCCGACCTGGCACCTTATTGGTCGCGCTGGCCTGGGGGGTGATGAAGGAATCTGAGGCGCTGGGGATGCGCTAGTCTTGGCTTCCGGAGGCGGGCCGGGTGGCCCTCTTTGGCTCTGGTATGAGAAGGCCTGTCGGGGGCCAGCCCCATAGAGATCTTAAAATGGAAGAGAGGGTGAGGACTTCGTAGGCACTTGGGGATACGTAGTCGAGGGGGATGGTTCGGAACTGGGGTCGTTCCAGATTCCTTCCAGAGCCTCTCTCCCTCGTCTATGCATGCCCAGGATGGGGGTGTGCAAAGCTTCCAAGGCAAGGAAACATCAAATGCCAAGTTGCCGCCCGAGATTGTCTTGGAGATCTACGCTTATTAGACTGAAAATGTGACCCTGAAGCCCATGGTTTTGAGTGCGTAATATGGAACTAGGAGCATCAGGGCCCAAGCAATAGAATCATCGAGGATTTAGAGATGGTGAGATTTTAGTGGAACCTTGCGAGTCCGTTTACCGAACTGAGATGTGGTGGGAGGAGCAGGTTAAACAGCGATCGTCTTGCACGGATGGACCAGGTCTAAATAACGGAATGCCAAGCCTAAGGGGCATTAAGCACTATCAGATCTGTCGTAAAAAGCCTGACTTTGAAAGCATTTAGGGGAACATTTTCAGGCTTTGGAAGTGTGAAAAGATACACATTATCAGGTTTTAGGACCTTGCTGCTAGTTTTAAATGAAAATTTCGTTCCCTAAGGTTATAGCTTGAGGCTGGGATTCTAGTTATAGATCAGCAAATGTTAGATACTTGGCAGTGATTTATTGAAGGGACAGTGCTAGGTTTCCCTTTAAGAGAAATAAAACTAAATAGAGATTCTGAAGCTTGATTCATTTATTTCCTTTTCTATATATCTAAAACAATACCTATCCCCATATGCACTTTTAATTTTTTAAAAATAAACAGCTCCAAATGAAAATAAACCAGTTCATATCTTTTTGCATCTTAGCTAACAGTACTTCTCATTACTTTCTGGTTCGTGTTTCAAAAATGTGTTTTCCTAATGGGAAGTTGTTAGAGTCAGCTTGTTAGAGGTACATTTTTTTCCACTGAATTGTAGTAACTTGAATTGCTTTACATTTGCTCTTACTAAAGTGTGGTCATGGAAGTAGTTGTTAAACTTCTGTATTTTCCTAATCTGTGTGTTCCTAATTAGTTCAAGTGGGCCTAAGTTTTTTAGCATTAAGTAGATGTTATACTTCTGTTTCAAACTTGATTAGTTTTATATGGATGCAACTACAATTTCAAGAGAAAAAGAGAAAGTGAAAGAGAAAGGGTAATTGATATTTTGAAGCAGATTTAATGCCATACTCCTATTAGACTGGCATTGTCATCTCCATGTTGTTGAAATTGGAGAGGTTAAGTAATTTGTCAGGTGCCATTCAGTAAGGATTATGCTAGAATTTAAAACCAACTTGCCCAGTGCCAAACAAAATCTGTTTATCTGCCACATCATACTATCAACATAAATCTGATTAGTCAAATTCCCAAGTAGTTACATTTCCAAGTGGACCATCTTACTTTGAGTTTTGAGTATATAAATGTGAGAATATATAAGAATTTGTTGTACTCTCAAAGATTCAGGGCACAGAATTACAGCCATGTGGATTATGGATTATTCATCTAGATATTTAAGTCCTATTGTTTGGCTTTAATTACAAAAAGGATGACTTACAAAATAAAATAATGGGTAGCCAGGTATAGTGGTGTACTCCTCTAATCACAGGACAGGGAGGCTGAAAGGAGAATCACCTTGAGTTCGGGAACAGGCTGGGCTATGTAGTGGGTTCAAGGTTAGCCTGAGCCACGTGGCAAGACCCTGTTTCAAGAAAACAACAAAAATTAAGTTCTTGGATTTTTCCTGAATCCAGACAGATAATGGGGAAGAATATGTACAGAACTTGAAGAATCTGCATGCTTTCAAACCAGGCTTTAGAATGTTGTTGATATGGTCTGTATTTGGAAATAATGTATTCCAAGCAGTGAGGAACTACCACCTGCATAGTATAAATAGCTTGCTATTGAGATTTTTCTACATAATTCACTTCTTAGAATATCTCCAAACATCCAGACCTGTTCAGAAGGCTTATGCTTTCTTCAAACTGAGATACCAAGTTCTAGAATGTTTATCCTAAACAATGTGTAAAACTAAAACTGGATATAATAGGATAGAGTCCAGGTTTTTTGTTTGTTTGTTTTTGGTCTTTGTCTTTTTTGAAACAGCGTTGACTATGAAGTTCAAGCTGATGCTGAACTAATTTTGTAGCCCAGGTTGCCCAGCAATCCTCTTGCCTTAGCTTTTTGAGTGTTGGGATTACAGACATGTGCCACTATGCCTGGCTGTGTTTCTTTTTTACTAAGTGTAGACAAAGCTCCCAAAACAAGCATCACATATATCTTTTTTATTCAGTATCATTTCCTGGGCAGCCTGTTCCTTAATACTAATATTAATGAGCACTTGTAGTCCTGATTGGTCCCTTATACTCATGAAAGTTTTCTAGACCCTGTTAACATCATATATATATATATATATATATATATATATATATATATATGTAATTTTTTTTTTTTTTTAATTTGGTCTTTTTGAGATAGGGTCTTACTATGCAATTCAGGCTGCCCTTGAGCTCACTTTTGTAGCCCAGACTAGTCTCGAACTCACACTGATCCTCTTGCCTCAGCCTCCCAAGTAATTTTGTACTTCCAGGATGTCTGAGTTAGAAACTTAGAAATATCAGGTTTGTTTTCTTAGCAAAAGTCATACTTTATGTTATAGATTGTGTTTGTCATCTTCTTAGATCATTTATTGTTGCATATTTTTATTTCATCAAAACTGATTGATTATATCAGAGATGATACAAGATATTGTCACTGCTTCCCGCCCTGTTTTTCAACATAGGTTCATGCTATGTAGTACATGGTAACCTTGAACTCTGCATCCTAGACTGGCCTCAGGCTCTGTGGTTTCGCCGGCCTCAGCCTCTCCCAAGTGCTTGGATTTCAGGTGTATACTACCATGCTGAACTATATTCTTGCTTTATTTGCGGATGTTAAAGGAGGGACTGTGCTACAGTTTTTAGGTAATTTTGAAATTGACTTCTTTTAGTTCAAATGTATATAGCCATTAAGAAATCTATAAGTCAAACTCAGAAATTTCACAGTTATTGTCTTTCGTTGAGTACTTACACTGTAGCAGTTAGGGTGTAAATATATTATATATATATTGTTCCACATGGTATGCAGTAGATACCATTGCTTCAGTTATTTTGTGTGTGAGGAAACAGGAATTAAGTAATTTGCTTGCTTGTAATTACAACTACTTGAGAGGCTCAGATGCAAGGATCTCTTGAGCTCAGATGTTTTGAGACTGGCTGGGCACCATAGTGAGACCCCATTTCCTCGGAGGGGGCAGTAATTTAAGGTCTTAGCCAATAGAGTCCAGATTCAGACATATCTTTAACTGTGTATGTTACTAAGGATTGAACCCAGGACCTTCATACTGAGCTATGTCCCCAGCTGACTTGTCCAGGGTGGGCATGAACCTGGGCTGGGATTACAGGCATTGGAGCCCTTATTCTAAAATACTGTATTATCTAGACAACATAAAGTATAAGGAAAGAAAAGTCACATTTTAGATCAAAAAGTGATCTTCGCTTCTTGTAGGCATATCCTACTTACTGAGACTCATAAGATGACCTTGGCAAAGTCACTTGGCTTTACAAGGATAGAGCGAAGTCTAGCCAAGTTCACTGGATTCTGAGACAGGAACTCACTCCATTGAACAGCATTGCCTTTCCTATGGAAGCACTGGCTTGATGGCTAAGATAACTTTTTTTGGGGGAAAGGATCTTATGTAGTTTAAGCTGGCCTTGAGTTCACTATGTAGCCCAGGCTGGCCTCGAACTCAGTGATCCTTCTGCCTCATCCTCAGAATGCAAGGAGTACAGATTTACAGCACTACTCCTGGCTGAGATGACTTTAAGTAGCAAGTTTACACTATACTTTTTGCAGTGGAGAAAGAATGCAGAGGATATTAGGATCATAGATGACCTTGAGGTTTATTCTAGCCTCAGGCATACAACATTGGAAAAACATTCCTTAAGCAGCAAGCTGTTCTTTTCCAATCTATTTCAGATTCTCAAAGGAAACTGATTGTAAGTTTTATCTTACAGTGTATTTGTTTTGTTTGTTCACTTTTTCACGCATTCACTATGACCAGCTGGGAAGGTTATGGATCATTTTGTTGATTTTCCTGCAGAGATTCAAAGCACCCAACAAATCAGATTAATTGTAGGAGGTTTCAAAAACTTTGATCACGGGGCCGGAGAGATGGTTCAGTGGTCTAAAGCGCCTGCTTAGGAAAGCTCAGGCAACTGCAGGGACTGCGGTTCGATCCCTGGCACCACATGCTGCGCCAGCCCCACCACCGGGGCAGGCTGAGCCAGCCACAAAATAAATAAATAAAGAAACAAATAAGCAAATAAATAAATATATAAAAAAAAACCAACAAAAAACTTTGATCACAAAGTTTGGGAGGTGCAGTATAGGTGAATTTAGGGTCAGCCTGTATTGGTCAGGGTTTTACTTAGAGGAACAGATATAAGGAATGGATAGTAACATAAAATATACAATATGTAAGTAATTACAAGATTGGCTTACAATAGTCAGCCACAAAATCAAATGAGGAAGCGTGCAGAGGGCATCTGCACATCCCAGACTGCAGAATTCAGTCCAAAGGTCTGAAGCTCACTGCTGTGTCCTGTGCAAGTTTCTATCCATCAGCTAATGAGTCTGTGACGGAAGACTGAAGAATCTGCGACAGAAGCTGAAAGACCCAAGAGTGCACTACAAGCCAGGCAGTGAAGTCCAAGCTGAATGCGAAGACAAATTCCTCTGAAAAAGTGGAACATGGACTCCTTCTTTAGCCCCTTTATGTGGTCTCTGTGTTCAGTCACTCTGGGGAGGGCCTATGGAACCAGTTATGCTCCAGGATGGGCCCTGGTCCGGCTCTGAGGAAGCAGTGGTACTCCAGAGTAGGCCCTGGTTCTGCCCTAGGTAGGAACTAATTGTACCCCAGGGCGGGACCCCCACTGGCCTAGAACCTTTGGAGAAGTCATCCAGCCAAGTTGACACAATGTAACAGCCCTAGGAAAGAATTTTGTCTGGAGTATAAAATTTACGTTCTGTGAGCTGGGAGAGGTTATTAACCTGTCTAACCCTACTTTCTTCTGATGTAATGGTAGTAATACCTATCTTACGGGGTACTTATGAGAAAGGAATATAAGAATATATGGTAGATGCCTGTTGCTGAATGTACTTAAGTAAATTAAGTCAAAGTACACAACATTTCCATTTTGAACAGCATAAAACTCTGATAGCCATTTAGAGTTACCTTGAGGAGGTCTTTTGTAATTTTCTGCTGTTATGTACAGTGTAATTTCCACATGAGGAAGGAACCGCTTAGTGGCACACACTTGTAATCCAAGTACTTAAGAGGCTGAGACAGGAGATAGGGAGTTTTGAGGACAACTTGGGCTGTGTAGTAAATTCAAGGCTAGCAAGTTCCTATCTCGAAAGAAAAAGAAAAACCTGATTTATTTGTGCTGTTGAGGTTTAGGAGCTTGTTTTCAGTGGGTTAGTCTGACGTAAGTTTTAAATGCACAAGTAGTAGAACCATTTGTTTCAGTGAAAAATTGTCTCATAATTGCTCTTATAATCTTCAAGTTCTAAGTAGTAGTGATTCTGATAAAATGAAAACTTTGTCAAAAACAATGATTATTTAAATCATTTCAAGTGTAGGGATTGTATTTTCCAGTTTGCTATTTTCAATCTGTAGGTAGGTTACTTCTAAATGCATTACATTGTTGTATAGTGAGAATTTTCTAGTGGATACACTTTAAATCCATTTTAGAGACATGAATTAACATCTAACCTTTACATTTGATTTTTTTGTTTTGTTTTTTTGTGTTTTAGGGAAGAGTCTACAGGGTGTTCAGGGTCTCACTACTAGATCAGCCTTGTAGTGATCCTCTGTTTACAGCCTCGCACGAGCTGGGATTACAGGCATGTGCCGCCATGCCTGGTCTCAATTGCTGTCTCATTTGGCCGGCCCTAACTTTTGCATTTGAATGTTTCTAAAATAAGTTTAAATTACAAGGTCATGGAGACCGGGGACATAGCTCAGGTGTCCAAGGACCTTCCTGGCAAGTGTAAGGTCCTGAGTTTGATCCCCAGTTCCGAAAAAAAAATTGCAGGTTCATATTTTCATGTCTAAGTTACAGAAAGTGAATTAGCACTCCATTTAAAGCTGACCGTTCTTATAAGTAGGACTCAAGGATTGCTCTGTTAAGTACATTCATAGCTATGAGCCATAAATAATGATCTCGAGCAGTAAGAAATAGGAAGATTCATAGCAAATCATTTTAAGAATATAGACTATTTTCTGTCATGTCATTGGCTTAAATCTGTGTGTTATTAGGGCTTTCA